>JAODAL010040764.1:0-35000 GCA_025379985.1 Phyllomedusa bahiana
ATTCTGAAAACAAAGTCGTTCCCAAAAATATCAAAATGACAGTCACGTACAAAATAGCATAGGGCCACTTTGTGATCTGTGGGTCAAACAGGTTTAGGGGTCATGCTGGGGTTTACAGGGACGGTATAGTCAATGTCCAGTGAAAATAAAATGGTGGTTGAAAGACTCTTTTTTTCCGGCACTTTTTAATTCTGTGGGTCAGGACAGGTTTAATGGTCATACTGCGGTACAGGACAGTTATAGTTAATGTCCAGTGAAACTAAAATGGTGGTTGAAAGACTCCTTTTTCCGGCACTTTTTAATTGTGGGGGTAATGGAGGTTGGGGGCTCATGCTGGGGCCCAGGAACGGTATAGTCAATGTCCAGTTCAACTAAAATGGTGGTTGAAAGACTCCTTTTTCCGGCAACTTTTAAATCTGGGGGTCTGCAGGTTTGGGGCTCATGCTGGTTCCAGGACAGGTTTTAGTCAATGTCCGTTCAAGTAAAAATGATGGTTAAAATCTACTGCCTTCTGGCATTTTTTAAATTTTGTGGGGTGATGCGGGTTTTAAGGGTCAGGTTTGTGGTACAAGACAGGGATAGTAAATGGTCTTGTGACATTTTTTCTGTGGCTTTTATAACCTAAGTGTGTTGCCTAAGATGTAGCACGTATCCATTTGACTGTTGTGGCTGTTAATTCCAGCTTCTCCAGCCCTGTTTGGGTGTAAGAATGAAGGTGTTTTTTCCTCTCCCATAGACTTTAATGGTCATCGGTGATAATCTATTATCGACTATCGGAAATTGTCTTGATAATTGCCGATATCGACTATTGACCCGATGACGATAGTCAACGTAATCGCTCATCACTAATGTCTCCTTATGTATCAATCTGTCGTATGTGGGTTCAGAAACCTGGCGTGCAGTACGCTTGAAGCAGCACATCATAGCATATCTTTGGCGCATTCAGGAGTGCCGTGCCTGGCGCAAGTTTTGGCGTACGACTGTTCATCTATAGAACAGGGCTGCAGCAGTTTCAGAGCAAGATACCCCGTTCATACACGTCACCCTTTGTTTTTAGGTCTCTAAATTCCATATGAGCACAATTATTTGCTATCTGTTTATTCTCTTGTTACTTTTTTCTTTATCTATATTGCACAAATATTTATCTAAGTACTGTTAGGCTATATTCACATGGCGTAATTGCGTCGCGTACAGTACGGGGACAATTACGGCGAGTGATATGGGAGTCGCGCTCATCAGCTCGTACTTCCGATGCGCGGGGAGGCCAGCAGCCCGCCGGCCCCATTGACATGCATTACTTGCTGCGTGTATTCGCCGCAAGTAATTGACATGTCACTTATCTCCCCGCGCATATAATACGATCGTATTGTATGAGCAGGGAGAGGAGGCGGAATTTCCGTAATTTCGGCACATATCTCGCTCGTATTAGAGCGCAAATACAATGCAAAATGCGCGCCAAAATTAGCGCATGTGAACATACCCTTAGGGTATGTTCACATGGCTTATTTTGACGTGGTTTTGGACAAGGTTTTCAGAGTGTTTCCGCTCCCAAAATCTCGCCTGAAACACGCTTCTTCAGAAGAGGTTTTAGAGGCGTTTCTCGGCGAGGTTTTTGACAAGGTTTTCACCCATACAAATTAATAGCCAGGACAAAAAATGCTGTAATGCGGAGGTGGATTCGCTTGACCACCGCAAGCGATGATAGTTAAGCCACGCCAGGGAGCAGAGTCTAAGTAGCCCCCGGTATTCACCAGAGTCCGCCGCAAAGCGGGATGGACTTGCTGCGGCATGAGGCAACCAGGTCGCTACCCCTGACGTGACTTGCTTGCGATGGCGGCCGGGGTACTGTGTGGTACAGAATCGTAATCCAGAGGCGTAGTCGAGGACAGGCAGTAGGTCAGAGCAGGCGGCAGAGGTTCGTGGTCAGAGACTGGCAGACGGTCAGGGCAGGCGGCAAACAGGCGAGGTCAGGAAACGTAGCGGAACGGACTGGTACACGGGTAATCAGACAGGACTTCCAACACTCTCAAGACTTGCTAATGCACACCAACAAACTGGCAGAGAGTGCTGGGGGCGTATACCTTATATAGGACCAGCGGCCATCAATAACCAATTAACGGCGCTGGCCCTTTAAAGCCTTAAGCAGCGGTTACGCGCGCGCCGGCTGTCAGAGCCGGACACAGGAGCAGGGACTGGTGAGTACGGGGTTTACTGCCTAGAAGCAGAAGGACAGCGGCTGCGGGCAGCCGCGGCATCCACGCCGGACCCCGTAAGCGCAGGGGGACGGCCGCGGCGCCAAGCGCCGTGACAAATGCGCTGAAAACGCACCAGAAATCGCACCTAAAACACGCTTCGAGAATTAACATGACACTCCTTTTTCAGTGCTTCCAAAGAAGCACGTAAAAACCTCATCATGTGTGAACTACAACGCGGTTTGAGGGTATGTTTACACGGCGTAACTGCAGAGCGTACAGGCGAATACGGCGCGTACTCCCGCGATGCGCGGGGCTGGAATCCCGCCAGCCCCTTAGACATGCATTACTCGTCACTCGTTACATGTCACTTATCTCCCCGCGCGTACAATACGATCATATTGTACAGCGGGGAGAGAAGGCGTTGGATTACCGGAATTATGGATTACCGTAATTATGGGGCGCATTTGGCTCGTATTAGAGCGCAGTACGCCACGAAATATGCGGTTAAATGTGCCCCAAAATAAGCCACGTGAACATAGCCTTGCATAGGAATCAATTAAATGAACTGGGGGCGTTTTGGAAGTGTTTTGGGCGAGGTTTTGGTCGAGAAACACTCTGAAAACTTCATCAAAATAAGCCGTGTGAACATGGCCTTACCAGTTCCTAAAGATGGGCTTCCAAATTTGTTCTTAGGTCCCAATGTCCTTTACACCAATGTTCCTTTAGAGAAGATAGAAATATCAAACTGTTCTCAAAAAAGAGAAGCGCTCTCCTATCAGCCAGACTATTAGAGAAGCTAATAGATATCCGGCACACATTCCCACACATCTGCCTCTCACAGTGAAATATTCCTCGCTCTAATCCTAGTCACGCTGATGGCATCCACGGCTACCGGCAGCGAGACGTTACTTGCTGCAATTTCTGTCGGCCATTTACCTGCTCTCCCTAAGGGACGACGAAAAATTAATTTAAATAGGCTGAAATTAAAACAAGGGTGTGTGGTTAAAGTAGACACATTTAACTCCGGCAGCCTCGTACTGCGGGGAATAAAAAATGGTTCAAAGCTGCTTTTGTTTAATAATTAGACATATTGATTCCTCTGGCTACTAAGATAACAGCCGATCTCAGCTTTTTTTTTTTTTTTTTCATTATTTCATTTCTGCTCTGGATTTTTTTTTTTTTTTTTAAATATTGGAAATTACCGTCTTGCGGCTTCTTTCATTTATTTATTTTGTGGCGTTTAATGGGGAGATCACATGAGCAGGCTTCAGGTAGGTATAGCTGACATAATGATGTATAATCCCAGCAGAATGCACTGTCACCGGCAGTTCGGATCTCTGGTACAAGCAGCAGCCTGTCAGGCTCAGGCAGTGTCAATTGCAAAGATTTTACCTTATGCAAAATGTATCCAGGCATGTTCCCTGAATTGTTGTGACTGCACTATTTATTTTTGGTCTGTTTTTCATTATTTTATTTTATTTTTTTTTTATTTTAAATCACATTTTTATTTTTTTTTGCAAAATTTATATTTGATTTTCTTGCACGGATATTCCTCTAACGTGTACGGCTACGTTCCGTCCGCATGAGCAAGTAACTTGGAAAAACACACAGGCAAGACCCAAATTGCAACACGGGTCAAACCTCCAGTCTACGTTTTATCTAGAGGGGATTTATCTTGTGGCCATCCTTTTTCACTTTTGGTATAAGGCCTTTTTCCTCACTCTAGATCCTAAGTGACAACTACAAGTACTTTGGGCCCTAACTGGATGTGAACATTGTCAAAATGAATTTAGGCTAAATGGAGGCATCTGTAGCTCTGTTCAGATCCTACTCGGCACCGGGGCCACTTTTGCCAACGTGGCATAGTGGCTGGTGGGCAGACACCCGTGCAGATGGGAACATCACATACTGTACGCATCATGACCAACTATAAAATCAGTCACAGTGAATCAGCTGCTGTGCGGTTACTTTCCCTGGAACCATCACATTCGATTTCCGTCTAGCTGACACACATAGCTTACAGTGAGCTTTTGTGTTGAAGCGTTCCTACAGAATTAACGCAACAGCGAGTTCCGGCATTGTCAAGGTACAGCATTAACCAGTGATTGGAGGCAGTGATCTGTGAGCACACAAAGCAGACGCAGTACATGTGGAGAACATGGCCAACACAGCCTGCAATCGGATGAATGCAATTGCTGAACGCCAGACAAAGCATGATACAAAAGCCATGCCTGGGTTTCTCAAAGCAGAATCAGCACTGAGCAATAGGTTATGTTTTTTACATTCCCAATTTTGGGTTCTTTTTGCAATATCTGTAATTTAATTTTGAAATTTCTCTTGTTTTTATTTAATTTGTTTCATATGAAGTCACTATCATGTTAAAGAGGTTTTGCCACAAAGCAAAATTGACGTGGGAAGTTTGCAAATTAAATAAACATTTTCACCATTATTAAAAATTCTGCATCATTTTTATTTTAGCTCTCTTAGTGATCCACAGTGGAGAGCTCATCCCCAGGTTATACGACCGGTGACGAGAGCTCCTCAGTCCTGGCCGCACATGCTCACACGTCACCTATCCTCTCAGGCAGCTAGTAATCACACAAACTTACTGTTGAGCAAGTGTTCAACCCCAGGTGCTGTCATTCTGCTCCCATCCTCTATACTCCTTAGTAATCACACACTCAGTGCTGAGCGATTTTGTTCAACCCCAAAAAGTGCGCCCATTCTACTCCTGTCCTCTATACTCCTTAGTAATCACACACACTCACTGCTGAGCGGAGTGTTAAACCCCCAATGCTGTCATTCTACTCCTGTCCTCTAACTCCTTAGTAATCACACCACTAACTGCTGATCGAGTGTTCAACCCCAAGTTGCTGTCATTCTACTCCTTCCTCTTACTCCTTAGTAATCACACACACTCACGCTGAGTGAGTGTTCAACCCCAGATGCTGTCATTTACTCCCGTCCTCTATACTCTTAGTAACACCACACTCACTGCTGAGCGAGTGTTCAACCCCAGGTGCTGTAAATTCTACTCCAGTCCTCTATATTCCTTGGTAATCACACACACTCACTGCTGAGGCGAGTTGTTTTCGACCCCAAGTGCTGTCATTCTACCCCCATCCTCTATAACTCCTTAGTAATCCTTTACACACACATTGCTGACGAGTGTTAAACCCCCCAAGTGCTGTCATTCTACTTCTATCCTCTGTACTCCTTAGTAATCACACACACGCACTGCTGAGTGAGTGTTCAACCCCAGAAGCAGACATTCTACTCCTATCCTCTGTACTCCTTAGTAATCACAACCCACACTCACTGCTGAGCGAGTGTTTCAAACCCCCAGGTGCTGTCCATTCTACTCCAGTCCTCTATATTCCCCTTGGTAATCACAACACACACTCACTGCGGGGGCGAGTGTTTCGACCCCCAGGTGCTGTCATTCTAACTCCCATCCTCTATACTCCTTAGTAATCATACACACAAAATTGCTGAGCGAGTGTTCAACCCCAAGTGCTTTAAATTCTACTCCTGTCCTCTGTACTCCTTATAATCACACACACTCACTGCTGAGTGAGTTTTTCAACCCCAGATGCTGTCATTTTAACTCCCTCCTCTATACTCCTTAGTAATCACACACACTCACTGCTGAGCGAGTGTTCAACCCCAGGTGCTGTCATTCTCTCCGTCCTCTATACCCCTTTGGGTAATCACACACACCACTGCTGAGCGAGTGTTCAAACCCCAGGTGCTGTCATTCTATTTCCCATCCTCTATACTCCTTAGAAATCCCCACAAAACTCACTGCTGAGCGAGTGTTAAAACCCCCAGTGCTGTCATTCTCTTCCATCCTCTATACTCCTTAGTAATCACACACACTCACTGCTGAGCGACTGTTCAACCGCCGGGTGCTGTCATTCTACTCCTGTCCTCTGTACTCCTTATTAATCAGTCAAACCATGCAAATAAATAAAAAGAAACTTCAATCAGTTATGTGTATTAAGATAAAAAAAATCCACTTGTTTGGCTCCTGGAGGGATTTGAACCTAGGACACCTATGAGGAAAGACAGACGTGCTAACCACTCTGCTACATTGTAGCTTCTCACAGCTATTTACATAAACAGACCTAGAGTGAGCACACTGTGAGGAAAGGCCTGGTGATGTCAAGCCTGCTGGGTCACATTATATGCAGTGTAAACAAATCATGCCTGCCCCCTTTTGAGCACACTGAGAGCTGAAGCAGGACAAACCAAGCATGAAATGGTTTTGTGGGAAAACCACTTGAAAGCAATTGTCCACACAGGACAAGTTAGACCCAACAAGGGATAATTACCCGCTATTTATTTCCCTTAGATTG
The DNA here is from genome assembly GCA_025379985.1 of Phyllomedusa bahiana. Lineage (NCBI taxonomy): Eukaryota > Metazoa > Chordata > Amphibia > Anura > Hylidae > Phyllomedusa > Phyllomedusa bahiana. The sequence continues at coordinate 6,554 of JAODAL010040764.1, forward strand.
TGCTGCTTAACTGATTTTTCCACATCTCTAATAGGAAACGGCTGCAATTTGTGACCATGTTTAAGCTATAGCACCAACAAGCAGTCTGAAGTAGTCTAAGACACACCTCCTGCCTCATCATTGGTTCAGGCTGCTGCTTCCTCTGCCCCCCTTGTAGCTCTGCCTACTCTGATTGGCTCCAGTGTACACACATACTGAGGCACATAAATCAATACTGTCTAATATTTAGACAGCGCTAAAGAGGTTTTCCAAGAATTAAAAAAAAAAAAACACTTCCCTTCCACCTCCCACTTTGCTAAAAGAGAAAATGAAGCCATACTTACCTCTCCCATCAATATCGTGCTAGAGCTGCCAAAGCCCCGTCTCTCACTGAGGGTGTCACGTTCATGGATCACATGATGCTACAACCAGTCTGTACATGTGACCACAGAGGTCAGTGATTGGTTGCTGCATCATGTGATCCATTAACATGAGGTTATCGGAAAGGAACCGGGAGGAATACTAAAGCTTTGCCAGTACTGGAACGGTGGTGATGGGTGGGAAAGGGAGAGGTAAGTATGAGGTCATTTTCTATATACCCGCTATATACACTCCTACAGAGGCAAAGTAATGGAAGAAGACACATTTTGCTCATATATTTTATGTCAATTTGTAATAAAAACCACTACAAACCCAGTAATGTCAGCTACAGCTACAACCCATTGTTGCCCAACATCCCCAACATCTGCCGGAACGTCCACATACACATGAGATAGCTGGCTGGTGTTGTCAATGGTATCAGGTTCAGGTAACAATAATGTAATGAGAGGGCCCACCTCTGGATGCAAGATGATTCTATTAATTTGTTATGTTTAATATAGGAAATAGATGAGTCTGTTCTCATTACCCTTTTATTCTTTGTTTTTAATGATAACTCAGATTAATAGATGGAACCTGGATGAAATGATTACAATTATTTGTGCTATTTCTTAGGTTACAGTAGATGAGCTTGCTGCAAGGTTTGGTGTCATGTATATTTCCATACATAACTAGAAGGGGAGCACTTGCTGTACTCACTGCTGTTGATGTCTTCAGCACATTGAGAGGACCTATGTAATACATAATTCAGTCTAAAAAGACTGTCAGACTATCTGCTCTACAAATGAACGTTGAATAAACGACTATACTCTACTATATGACCTTTCCTATATGACCTCTACTGCAAAACCTCTGACTACATAAACATTCTACATGTTCTGACTGTATGACCTTTACTACATGACCTCTACTATAGGAGCTCTACTACATGACTTCCAAATTTCTAAACTCCACGACATACCTCCCACTATAGGAGCCTACTACATACTTCGATTACATAAACTCCAAATACAGACATGACCTTACTATAGAGCTCTACTACAGACTTCCCAATTACATAAACTCCCTTACAGACAATGAACCTCTACTATAGGATCTACTAACATGACTTCTGATTACATAAACTCCACACAGACATGACTCTACTATAAGGAGCCTACTATATGACTTCTGATTACATAAAGTCCACTACATACATGACCTCTACTATAGGAGCTCTACTACATGACTTCTGATTACATAAACTCCACTACAGACATGACCTCTACTATAGGAGCTCTACTACATGACTTCCAATTACATAAACTCCACGACATGACCTCTACTATAGGAGCTCTACTACATGACTTCTGATTACATAAACTCCACTACAGACATGACCTCTACTATAGGAGCTCTACTACATGACTTCCAATTACATAAACTCCACTACAGACATGACCTCTACTATAGGAGCTCTACTACATGACTTCTGATTACATAAACTCCACTACAGACATGACCTCTACTATAGGAGCTCTACTATATGACTTCTGATTACATAAAGTCCACTACATACATGACCTCTACTATAGGAGCTCTACAACATGACTTCTGATTACATAAACTCCACTACAGACAAGACCTCTACTATAGGAGCTCTACTACATGACTTCCAATTACATAAACTCACTACAACATGACCTCTACTATAAGGAGCTCACCACATGAAATTCTGATACATAAACTCCACTACAGGGCATGACCCCTACAAAAGAGCCTAACTATAAGACTTTCGATACATAAAGTCCACTACATACATGACCTCTACTATAGGAGCTCTACTATATGACTTCTGATTACATAAAGTCCACTACATACATGACCTCTACTATAGGAGCTCTGCCACATAACTTCTGATTATATAAACTCCACTACTACCCCACTACTATAAGGACTCTACACATGACTTCTGATTACATAAACTCCACCACATGACCTCTACTATAGGAGCTCTGCCACATAACTTCTGATTATATAAACTCCATTACATGACCTCTACTATAGGAGCTCTACTACATGACTTCTGATTACATAAACTCCACCACATGACCTCTACTATAGGAGCTCTACTATATGACTTCCGATTACATAAACTCCACTACATGACCTATACTTAAACTCTACTATAGGATCTTCGAATACATAACCACTACTATATGATCTCTGAATACATGACCTTTACAATATGATCTTTGACTGCATGACTTTTACCATATGATCTATAACTACATAAACTCTACCACATGACCTCAGGCTACATTACCTCTACTACATGATCTCTACTATAGGAACTCTACCACATGACCTCCAATTACATAAACTCCATTACATGACCTCTACTATAGGGAGCTCTATTTCATGACTCCCGATTACATAAACTCTACCAAATGACCTCTACAAAACTCAAAATAGGACCTTAAAAACAAACCCTGATTACATAAACCCACCACAATGATTCTGAAATTATATAAAACTCCTTCCTAACATGACTTAAACCTAAACCCTAAACTCACTATGTGACTCTGAATACATGCCTCTACTAAAGATCTTTGACGAGTTTTTACATATGACTATAACTACATAAACCCTTCTACCACCCCCCTGAACCTCAGGGGGGGGGGGTACAATGATCTTTGACTATAAGACCTCTACTAAATGACTGTTAACTATATTAACTTTTCTAAATCACCTCTACAACATGACATCTTCTGCATCACCTCTGCTACATGACTTCTGACTAGATAAGCTCTACCATATGATCTCTGACTATATGACCTCTAACTACATGACCTCTACTAAATGACCTCCGACTACATGAACTCTTCTCTATGATCTGACTATATAACCTCTACTACATGATCATTAACTACATGAGCTACACTACATGACCTCTAATACATCTAATTTGATCATTTTAAAAAACCATAAGACCCCCCATATAAAACTTAAAAATGGCCCCTATTAACCTTCCCCAAATTATTTTTAAACTCACTCTTGACCTTTTTAAATTAAAAAAAGGGGCCTTTATTTAAAATTTTTTTCCTTTCATATCCTACTACATATTTTTAAAATTACATTTATCTCTAATTTTTAAATTACTACTTGACCCTATTAAAAACTTTACATCCCCACTACTTTATAAACTCTACTACATGACCTCTACTTTATAAACTCTACTACATGACCTCTACTATATAAACTCTACTACATGACCTCTACTTTATAAACTCTACTACATGACCTCTACTTTATAAACTCTACTACATGACCTCTACTTTATAAACTCTACTTACCCTCTTTTAAACCCCTTTCTACAATCTCTTTATAAACTTAAATACTACCTTCTTAAAACTCTACTACTACCTCTACAAAAAACAAAACCCACTACAAAAAAATACCATCTCTATTAAAAACTTAAAATACAGCCCTCTTTATAAACTCACTACTTTCCTCTACTTAAAACTCACTACTGAACCCAAAACCTCTACTGATTACATATAACCAAAACCCCTCTTAAAACTTTTACTAGACCTTCTTTATAAAATCTAAAACTACCTTACTATAAAACTCATACGCCTCAACTATATAAACTCTACTACGTGACCTCTACTTTATAAACTCTACTACTTGACCTCTACTTTATAAACTCTACTACTTGACCTCTACTTTATAAACTCTACTGACCCCACATAAAACCTATATTACTCTCTTTATAAACTCCCTTAATGACCCTACATAAACCTACTACTTTAAACCCTAATATAAACTCTAAACCCTACTTTTATAAACTTACTATTTACCCCACAAAAAAACTCTACTACAGACCCTACTTAAAAATCTACTACTGACCTCCCAAAAATATATAAAACCCCCATAAACCTACAACCTCACTTTATAAACCTACTACGACTCTACTTAAAACTCTATTTCCCCCTACTTTATAAAAACCCACTACTGACCTTACTTATAAACTTACTACGACCTCTCTTTATAAATCAAATACTGCCTCTCTTATAAACTCTACTAAAGGGCCTCAAAATATAAAACCCACTACTGACCTTCTTATAAACTCTACTACGGACCTTACTATATAAAACTTTAAATTACCCACTTTTAAAAACCTACTACTGACCTCTCTTATAAACCTACATGACCTCTACTTTAAAAAACTCTCTTAACCTCTACCAATAAACTTTATACTGCCCCTATTTTTTAAAAATCTACACTGACCACACTTATAAACTCTAACCCCACAAACCATGTCCTTACTTTTTAAATCTACTACGACCTTACTTATAAACCAACTAATTTCCTCTACTTTATAAAACCCCTACTGACCTCCTTTAAAACTCTCTACTACCTCACTTTTAAAAATCTCTCTGACCCCTACTTTATAAATTTTACCTACCTTACTTTTTAAACTCTACTACGACCTCTACTTTAATAAACCTTATTACCCTTTTCTTTAAAACTCTACTACTGACCTCTACAAAAAAACTCTATATTTTCCCTACTTTTTAAAAACCTACAATGACCTCCCTTTTAAACTCTAAAAACTGACCTTACCCCTATAAACACAATTACCCTACTTTATAAACTCTCCCCAAACCTCACATAAAACCTACACTGACCCTACTTTTTAAAATCTACACTGCCTCTAAATTTTTAAACTTCTATACCTTACTTTTAAACTCTACTACATGACCTCTACTTTATAAACTCTACTATATGACCTTTTAATAACCTACTACTGACCCACTTTAAACTCTCTATTACCTCTACTTTTTAAAACTCTCCTTTTCCTCACTTATAAATAAACCAAAAATCCCTACTTTAAAAATCATTTTCCTTTTTATAAACCTACCCATGACCCTACTATATATAAACTCTATATTACCACTACTTTATAAACTCTACTACATGACCTCTACTTTATAAACTCTACTACATGACCTCTAATATATAAACTATACTACATGACCTCTACTTTATGATCTCTACTTTATAAATTCTAGTATATGATCTCTTCTTTATAAACTCTACTACATGACCTCTACTATATAAACTCTACTACATGACCTCTACTATATAAACTCTATATTACCACTACTTTATAAACTCTACTACATGACCTCTACTTTATAAACTCTACTACATGACCTATGCTATATACTCTCTGGCTACACAACCTCTGACAACATGATCAGTGATCTCTGCTGTCTGTGCTGATTCTGGTAGTGTTGGTGTTGCCGGCCTCTGTATACTCACTGGTGATATACATGAATGTGCATCTGACAGGCTGCAACATTGTTACGTAAGTTGAAAAATGAATATTGTTATTAAGGCAGGATGACTGCACCTCAGCGGGGTTCCTCGAAGACTCCCCTAATGAAATCACTGTTCATTAGGAAAAGCTGGGATAAAATCATTAATCTTAATTAACACATAAACAACATTATTTTTGCATTAACGGCTGAACAAATATCTTGCAAGATTGTTTCCCTTTGACATGTATTTAGAAATGTAACAGCTTAGAACAGAAGTTACTAAAATTCCAGATGTTAGGAACTAGAAGTCCCAGCATGAGCTGCCAGCCCTGCAACAGTACAGTATATCCTGCCAGACGTATGCTTTCTACTGCAGATGGGAAATCATAGGTTGTCTATTGTTAGTAGACAGGAATACTGCAATTATCACATGTATGTTATGTGAACAGTCACTGAGTCAGTTATACAGTATTTGTTCTGCAATAGGAAAATCTGTTTTCTTCTAGAAATAGCGCCACACCTGTCTGTGGGTTGCTTCTGGTACTGCAGCTCAGCTCCAGTAAAGTTAAAGGGGTTGTCTCACTACATTGATTCATCTCACCTCAGTCCTGGTTTCTTGGTTTCACTTTGAATTCAGGGGCGTGTTTACTGGCTTCCACTAGGCCGCAGTAGAAGCCAGGTCTGTAGCTATAGCAACCAGTGCTGGCAGCCTATCAGGATAGATCAAACAGTTCTGTAGCTATAGCAACCAGTGCTGGCCGCCTATAAGAATAGCTCAAACAGGTCTGTAGCTATAGTGACCTGAGCAGCTGATGCATACAAGAGGGGATATCTAGGAATAGGTAGGACACTGGTAATGGACACAGATTTCAAAGTGACTTGTTTTTGCACGATCTTTAACATAAAAAGCAGCAATGCTTGTAGTGAGACAACCCCTTTAATGAGAGCATCATACACAACCTGTGGACTGGTTTTGTTTTTGTTCCTGTTGTTCTTATACTTTGCAACTTCTTAAAAGATGTTTTCCTGGACTTTATATTAATGACCCATACTTAGATTGTGGGGGTTCAACTCCCGGCCCCCAATTAGGGTGATGGAAAGTGCCAGGTTGCCTGGAATGCACCATGTAGCCTACATTATTCACAGGGTTCACCTTTGTAGATTTTATGATGACTGTGCCTGGCACTACAGCTCAGTCCAATTCAAGTGAATGAGAGCAAACTGCAGGTATAGCCACTACAAAAACTACTGTGTAACTCATTGGATCCCTATCAGTTTGATCGCTATAATTAATGTTGCACTTTGGATTTGGTCAGTGACAAATTCGACAAATCCGACATGAATTTTGGTGTAAATTGTAAAAAAATTATTATTTTGGATTAGGGATTTTAGCTCTTTTTAGGGTTAATTTACCTCCCCCCAGCGCTTCTGGGTCCAGAAGGACCCTCACTCTTATGTCACTTCTGCTCTAAGATTTCTTTTGTTCCCACTGCAGGTTAGACTGGAAGTGAGGAGTGAAATAGCCAATGAATGGGAAAGCGCAGCAGAGAAGTAAGCTAACCCTAAAGAGGTCTAAAAACGCCAACACTAACTTCAACTCACGGTTAAGGTTAGGACCTGGGACCAAAGGAAAAAATTTGAATTCTGCACGTCCCAAACCCAACACTTTTTACATGTTTAGTCGAACCAGTGTCGAACCACACAGAGACTTATCTGCAGAACACTTATTATTAAGTTTGGTAGCAGTACACAGCCACTATGTGACAGTCTCTGGACAACAGGTTTGGAAACACCACATAGCAGCTCTGAAACAATCTCTGAACAGCAGATTTGACGTGCCTCACAAGTGTCCCTGCTTTGGAGGGACAGTCCCTATTTGCAACCCAAATTTCCCTGTCCCTCTTTACTCGTTAAAGGGTTTGTCTCACTACATTGATTCATCGTACCTCAGTCCTTTTTTCTTGGTTTCATTTTGAATTCAGGGGCGTGTTTACTGACTTACACTAGGCTGCAGTAGAAGCCAGGTCTGTAGCTATAGCAACCAGCGCTGGCAACCTATCAGGAGAGGTCAAACAGGTCTGTAGCTATAGTGACCTGAGGAGCTGATGCAGCCCATACAAAAGGGGATATCTAGGATTAGGTAGGACACTGTTAATGGACACATATTGCAAAGTGACTTGTTTTTGCAAGATCTTTAACATAAAAAGCAGCAATCCCTGTAGTGAGACAACCCCTTTAAATGTCCCTTTTTTGATGTGGTAGTAGTTACATTTATAAACTTTTTATATTGCCCCCAAAAGTAGCTCTCTGGGTCCTAATTGCATATTAGGCTTTATTTTATATTATTTAATAATTTTTTGCAAGTTGGGCCATAATATGTTGATTACACTCAGATGACTTTGTACTAATTTAAAAATACAAAACTACTGAAGTATATACGTAGATATACATGAAAAGCAGGTTTGGTAGCAACAAACAGCAGGTCTGTAAGGACCAGTATTTGCACTGCTTTGTGGCCGTGCACACGGCCGCAGGGGGCTGGCTTTTCTCGCTGTTAGAGGAGAAAAGCCCAACGCCCCCGCATTGAGATGTTCATATTCCGCCCGAAAACCGTCTGTAAAACCGGCCAACAATCCTTGCCGTGGGGACAAGCCCTAACAGTCTCTTGATAAGATATTTGGAAGCAGCTCACAGCAAGGGTTTGTAAACAGTTTCCCTTTACAGGAGATTTGGTAGCAGCATACAGCAGCTCTGATAAACAGTCTCTTTTACAGCAGATTTGGTGGCAGCATTAAGCAGTCTGTCACAGTCTCTTGACAGGGATGTGGGGTGTAGCGCATACAGCTGCTCTGTAACAGTCCTCATGACAGCAGATTTTGGTAGAAGATACAGCAGCTCGTACAGTCTCTTGACAGGAGATTTGGTAAACAGCTCACAGCAGCTCTGTAACCTATGAAGAGATAGTTGATATAATGAAGCAGCAACAAAGCAGCTCTGTAACAGTAGTCTTTGCCGTGCACAGGAGATTTTGTAGCCGCTTAGGCAGAAGCCCTAACAGTCTCTCGACATTGAGATTTATATCCAGCCCCACAACCGTCTGTAAAACAGTCTCAACAGAATTTGGTTGGCAACAAAGCCTTAACAGTCTCTTGATCAGAGATATTGGAAGCAGCATCACAGCAGCTTTGTCAACAGTCTCTTGACAGGAGATTTGGTAGCAGCATACGCAGCTCTGTAACAGTCTCTTGACAGGCAGATTTGGTGGGAGCTACAGCAGCTCTGTCACAGTCTCTTGACAGGAGATGTGGTAGCAGCATACAGCAGCTCTGTAACAGTCTCTTGACAGCAGATTTGGTAGAAGCATACAGCAGCTCTGTAACAGTCTCTTGACAGGAGATTTGGTAGCAGCTCACAGCATCTCTGTAACAGTCTCTTGACAGGAGATTTGGTAGCAGCATACAGCAGCTCTGTAACAGTCTCTTGACAGGAGATTTGGTAGCAGCTCACAGCAGCTCTGTAACAGTCTCTTGACAGGAGATTTTTTAGCAGCTCACAGCAGCTCTGTCACAGTCTCTTGACAGGAGATTTGGTAGCAGCATACAGCAGCTCTGTAACAGTCTCTTGACAGCAGATTTGGTGGCAGCATACAGCAGCTCTGTCACAGTCTCTTGACAGGAGATGTGGTAGCAGCATACAGCAGCTCTGTCACAGTCTCTTGACAGGAGATTTGGTAGCAGCTCACAGCAGCTCTGTAACAGTCTCTTGACAGGAGATTTGGTAGCAGCTCACAGCAGCTCTGTAACAGTCTCTGAACGGCAGATTTCAAAGCAGCTCACAGCAGCTCTGTCACAGTCTCTTGACAGGAGATTTGACATGCATTGCTCGTGGCGCGTATTCGCCGCAAGTAATTGACGTGTCACTTATTCCCCGCGCGTACAATATGATCGGATTGTACGAGCAGGGAGAGGAGGCGTAATCCATAGTTCTCCACGAGAACTATGGATTACCGTAATTTCGGCGCGCATCTCGACCATATTAGAGCGCAAGTACGCCATGAAATACGTGCCGAAATTACCCCGTGTGAACATACCCTAACAGTATCTGAACAGCAGATTTGGTAAAAGAACACACCAGCACTGTAAGGCGTTTGCAGTAGCATCTTGTATTAGTTGTGCACTGACAGGAAAGGTCACTGCCCTCTACAAGATGAGCACATTTCTCTCCAAATTGTCACTGTGTCCCCATGCGAGGCTTTGAGCTGGGCATGGGTTCCTTAACAGGTTTCCAATCTCCAAACTAGACCTGCATGGAGCTATGACAGTAATGAATCAACACTGGAGTTAGGCTATGTTCACACGGGGTAATCTCGGCGCACATTTCATCACATTTTTGCGCTCTAATACGGGCGAAATGCGCCCCATAATTACGGTAATCCATAGCTCTCATAGAGCTGATCAGCGCAAACTCCCGAGACACACGATGTACTGCGGTGCGTAATGTATGCGCCGCAGTACATCTTGTGAACATACCCTTAGGTGGACTCTCAGATGCCGAGTGATACATGTATTTATTCATAATACAATAAAGGACCAAAAGGACCTGGCTAGTTTGTATTTTATTTAATTTATTTTTTTTGGGGGGGCGGGGTTCTATCAGGAAATTCCTAAAGCTGTGACTGTTTTATTTTCTCACTGGCATCACAGGATGAATCATAGTTGTTATTGCCACTGTTTTGGGACACATAATTTATTGTTTCATTTTTCTTAATTTTTTAAGGGGTAAAGTTGGAAAGAAATATTGCAATTTTTGCTTTTTTTCATGTGATGAAACATGAATTTTAAATAATATGTGTTGTTACTAATTCAGTGGTGCCATAGATTGTTTTGTTGATTTTTTTTAAGATGTTTAAGAAAAAAAAGTTTATTTTTTTAAATATTATTTTTTGGGATACATTCTTTTTCTAAATTTCATTTTAAATTTCCTGTTGGTCCTACTTGAACCTACAGTCTACCTATCACTGCTATAATGCTTTGGAAAACATTATATTCCAAATCATCGCTTATTCACAACAGCGCCATTTGGCCACTCACGGGGGACTTTCACCGCAGCAGCCGACAACAGTTCACAAACTAGTTTCAGAAATACCGACACCATTGGCCAGAAAGCCATAAATCGTTCCTTTTTGCATCTCCAATAAATCGCCCCTTTTGCCCATGACAGCAACAAGGAATACATGTGCAGACATCCTATCGCACATCTTACATACCCACCAAGCCAGCACACCACGAGGGACTTCCTTCATGAGCTACATACTGCCACATGTATGAAAACTGTCTAGGTATAACATTCACGTTGTTGCCCTGATTGGTTACGATGGGCAACAAAGTGAGTTTTAGACCTAGACAGTTTTCATACATGTGGCCCCAGGTGTCAAAAGTAAGAAGTGGTCATAATAATGTGACTCCACAGGAAGTTCAGCTGTTTTTTTTAGTTCACTTCTGTATAAATCTAGAGAATGGAGCTGCAACAGTTTTTGGGCGTAAAGGACACCAGAATACTGGCGCACCCCCGTTCATGCATGCCGCCCTCAAAGTGCAGATTGACACTATGGGCAACATGCCAGAAAAGAGACGCTGACGCCAATTTTAAGGCGCGTTAAATGAGTGTATAGTGCGCCTGAATGAAAAAACCTGTCAGAAATCTGGCGTCTGGTATGCCATGTATAGAATAATTGATGCTTCTAATCTAGGCGCATAGCATATCAGTGCTGGCATATTTGATGTGCATACTGTAGGCACATGTATCGTGCACATGTATGCATTTAATGTATCGTGCCCTTGAGTATAATGCGCCTAGTTTTGGTGTACGACAGTTCATTTATATAGAGAATAGGACAGCAACAGTTTTTTTAGCGCAAAATACACCCAAAAAATGGTGCAGGACTAATGGTAGCGTTTACTTTCTTCTTTTTTTCCTTTGATTTCTATGAATTCTTTTTCTAATACTTTCAGGATGATACAGTATTTCTATGTAGATGTACAAGTCAATAAATGGGATTTATACATTAATCTATTTATTTTTTTTATACAAGATTTACCTGATTGTTCCCTTAGGCCATGTTCACACGGCTTATTTGGACGAGGTTTTGGATGAGGTTTTCGGAGCGTTTCCTCGTCCAAAACCTCGTTTCTCTGCGAGGTTTTGTATCAGGCTTTGGATAAGGTTTTCGACGAGGTTTTCACCCATCCAAATTAATAGCCCGGACAAAATCCGCACCGAAAACCGTGCCAAAACCGCGCCGAAAAACGCACTTCAAGAATTGACATGACAGTTCTTTTTCATCACTTCCAAAGAAGTGTGTAAAAACCTTGTCGTATGTGAACTACAATGAGGTTTTACATATGAATCAATTAAATTAACTGGGTGCCTTTTGGAAGCGTTTTGGACGAGGTTTCGGGCAAAGAAACGCTCCAAAAACCTCGTCCAAAACCTTGTCCAGCTAAGCCGTGTGAACAAGCCCTTACCCTTTGACCCTTGTTTGACATGTGCAGACCTGCCAGTTTTTTCGTATCTAACCCCATGAGTCTAGCACATTGTGTATGGAACTGAGAAAGTGTGGTCTACACACGAAACACGTATTCCATTGCTATTTATAATAAACCTTCAACTAAAAAGACGTCCAGCGCGGTCATTACAGTCAATGTCGGACTGGGGTGTCTAGGGTCCACAGGTGGAGTTGACTCTAAGGTCCCACCAGTTGAACTCTTTCTGGATACACCGGTATTTTAGGGGCCCACCCTACACCTACTGTAAATGACTGTACCTGCCTCCTATACTCTGCTTTTTTTCCTCTTCTGAGGATCTATATGCCGTTAAATCAACTCAAGGTCTGCCATGCATCAGTGGGAGTCCGACCAAGTAGTGGGAATATCTTCACCATTTGCCTGTGGGGGCCCAGTCAACGAGCCTTGATAATATCACTTGATTTAAAGGATGTAATTTTTCGGTTGTTCTGAAACTGTGATAGAAGAATCTTCGCACAACCATTCTTGGAGAAACCCATAAGCACCCTAACCCCGTGGATTAGGCATACAGAGTAAAACGGATAGTCTGCTGTGGACTATCTCGACTCTTTGGTTCCAAATTACTTGGATACTCTTTGCACAACACTACAAGGTTAGTACATATAATAAGTGCTAGCTAGTTTTACCCAAAAGTCGCAATACTGTGCTAGGGAGTGCTGTCTCATATTTATCTATTCTCTTACTTATTACCATTTCAGCCTTTCCCATCTTGCGCTTTGATGGCTTATCTATAGAATAGGCCATCAAAATCTGATAGGTGTGGGTCCCACCTTTAGCACCCGATATTCTCTGCGCACAACTCTCCATTCTGTTCTATGGGAGTTCTGGATACAGTTGAACACAGAGCTCAGCTCCCATAGAACAGAATGGAGTGTACAAAGTGTGATAGATTCTCCGTTCTGTACAGGGAGATTTTCGGGGGCCCATTCCTGATATAGGGTACCTGCCCCTATAACACTATGATTGCATATTCTATCAATCTGCCATTATAGAGTGCGGCTAGGATGGTGGGTAGGCGAAGATAGGGCACCTCTACATCCCAGGCAGAAAGGGGGCACAAGAAGGCATGAAATGGACTTAATTTTCCATTAGGAATGATATTCGCCTTATTTGCCTAGAGCATCAGAATACCTTGTCCCAGACCTGAGTGCGAGATGGAAAAAAAAATAATTTAAAAATGCTCACAGAGGTTTTACGGACCTTATGGGAGGCACAATGTGTAAATTTTTTTAAAAATTGTAAAAAAAATTAAGATACAATAAAACAAAAAAAAACAAATTAAAAAAACCAAATGATAAAAAAAAAATTCAACTTTTAACCCTGCCTCCGAAGACCTTAAAGGAGTTGTCTCACTACATTGAATCCTGTTTTCTTGGTTTCACTTTGAATTCAGGGCGTGTTTACTGGCTTCTACTAGGCTGCAGTAGAAGCCAGGTCTGTAGCTATAGCAACCAGCGCTGACAGCCTATCAGGAGAGATCAAACAGGTCTGTAGCTGTAGCGAACTGCACTGGCAGCCTATCAGGAGAGATAGAACAGGTCTGTAGCTATAGCGACCAGTGCCGGCAGCCTATCAGGAGAGAATGAACAGGTCTATAGCTATAGCAACCAGTGCTGGCAACCTATCATGATAGATTGAACAGGTATGTAGCTATAGCGACCAGTGCTGGCATCCTCTCAGGAGAGATCAAACAGATCTGTGGTTATAGCAACCAGTGCTGGCAGCCTATCAGGAGAGATAGAACAGGTCTGTAGCTATAGCAACCAGTGCTGGCAGCCTATCAGGAGAGATAGAACAGGTCTGTAGCTATAGCGACCAGTGCTGGCAACCTATCAGGAGAGCTCAAACAGATCTGTAGCTATAGCGACCTGAGGAGCTGATGCAGCCCATACAAGAGGGAATATCTCAGAATAGGTAGGACACTGGTAATGGACACATATTGCAAAGTGACTTGTTTTGCAAGATCTTTAACATAAAAAGCAGCAATCCTTGTAGTGAGACAACCCCTTTAAAACTATATATCACCCACATAAAGGGCCACATGTATGAACATGTTAAGGTCTAAAATTCACTTTGTTGCCCATACCAACCAATCAGAACGCCCCTTTCATTCTTCCTATTCTTGAAATGAAAGGGCCGCTCTGATTGGTTGCTATGGGCAACAAGTGCATTTTAGACCTGGACAGTTTTCATACATGTGGCCCTAAGTGTTCATAATGATAAAGAAAAAAAAAAATTCTAATGTAAAAATTATAAGAAGGACATAAAAATAAAGCCTTATATAACGCAGTAGAAAGATGACAAAATTAGTAACCAAGCTTTTACAACAAACACATACAAAAAAAAAATTAAAAATGTGCCCGGTCAGGAAGTGTTTAAAAAAAAATCCTAAAAATCATCATTGGGATTTTGAAAAATATGATCAAAATGTCACGAAAATATTTCTTCCTTCTCCATCAACCGTATCTTAAAAGGAGAGCGCACGTTATTACATAAGCGCCACTTCAGCAGTTTAGTCAGGGTTGTACTGAAGGAGGCGACATGGCCTAGTTTTTTTTTTTTTTATTTCATTTAATTCAATTTTTTTTTTTTTTTTTTTTTAGAAAGTAACAAAAGCATTGAGCTGACAGGTTGAAATGAGCAGGTTACCTACAACTCAGGTGCAAATGACAGTAACACAAGCTTTGAACTGAGCTTCAAAATAGCACATTATGAGAAGTTAAATTACGTGTTGTATTTCTGACTGGGAGCATTTGATTTTAAAGCCTGCGCCGGTTCTGTCAAGGTAGAGATCCCCGTTTTGTGCACAGTGCCTCCAGCCCGCCATACAAGTGAGGCAACCTGACAGCTTGTAATAAGTAATTTTAATGCACTTACATTCATCACTCAGCCTGGCAGTATTTTAAACACAGACCTTAAAATGCAGCGAGAGAGCTGGAGGCCCTTTTTTATATAGAACTTTTTTTTTTTTTTTTTCTTTTTTTTACTCCTTTTTATTCCCGGGCCCATTTCCTGTTAATGCGGCACTTTTTAAGATATGCGCTGAAATGTCTGCACATTGTTAATACATCACTAAAGGTTACAGAGGACTCTATTTAGCCCACAGGATGTTGTTTTAGGATTTAATAAATTAAGATATTGCCATTTTTTGCCGGCAAAAATCAATTGTTTCAATTAAGAAATTTACAGCAAGCCAAATATTTAGGAGACCTGTGACGCGGGGAAGGGAGGGTGCTTCCTGTTCACTCATTAGTAAAGATAGCAGGATATGGAGAGCACTTGCCTTTAGAAAGAGTGCGGAATTAGAGCGTGGACGAAATTTACATAGGAAAACATCATGGTCTGGTGCAGGTGTTGCTTCTTACAAGGTGCAGCGTTACCCACAGCCAAGGTTCCCTTAAGGCAGTGTTCACACGGCTTATTCAAGCCGTAATTGCGGGACGTATTTCGCCCGCAGTTACGGCTTGAATAAGGGGGGCCGGGGGCGGGGGCGCAGCGGGGGAGCTGCTCGCCGGCCCCATAAACATTGCATTATCCATGGCGCCGCGCCGTGAATAATGAGCATGTCGCTTTCTCCTCGCGCGGCGGCTTCGCCGAGCGGGGAGGAGCGACAGAATCCATAGTTCTCTATGAGAGCAGTGGATTACCGTAATGACTGGGACGGATTGGAGCCGTACTGAAGCGCAAATATGGCGCAGTACGGGTCCAATCCGCACCCAAATAAGCCGTGTGAACGAGGCCTACAGGGTATCAGAAAATTTGTATTGCTTTTATTAAGTTTCTAAGTTAAAGGAGTTGTCTCGCTACAAGGATCGCTGCTTTTCATGTTAAAAATCTTGCAAAAGCAAGTTACTTTGCAATATGTGTCCATTAACAGTGTCCCACCTATTCTGATATCCCCTCTTGTATGGGCTGCATCAGCACCTCAGGTCACTATAGCTACAGACCTGTTCGATCTCTCCTGATAGGCTGCCAGCGCTGGTCGCTATAGCTACAGACCTCTTCTGTCTCTTCTGATAGGCTGACAGTGCTGGTCGCTAAAGCTACAGACCTGTTCTATCTCTCCTGATCGGCTGCCAGCTCTGGTCGCTATAGCTACAGACCTGTTCTGTCTCTCTGATTGTCTGACAGTGCTGGTCGCTATAGCTACAGACCTGTTTGATCTCTCCCGATAGGCTGCCAGCTCTGGTCGCTATAGCTACAGACCTGTTCATTCTCTCCTGATAGGCTACCAGTGCTGGTCACTATAACTACAGACCTGTTCGATCTCTTCTGATAGGCTGCTACTGCTGGTCACTATAGCTACAGACCTGTTCTAGCAGCTCACCAAAGGGGCTGCCACCTGGCGCTATAGCTACAGCCCTTTCTTTTTCCTGTGGGCTACCAGTGCGGTCACTATAATACAGCCCTTTTTCTCTCTTTCTGATAGGCTCACTGCTGCACTAAGCACAGCCCTTTGTCCCAGCAGCTCACCACTGCAGGCCAGTAGAATCCAGTTAACACGCCCCTGAATTCAAAGATGAAACCAAGAAAACAGGACTGAGGTAAGATGAATCAATGTAGTGAGACAACCCCTTTAAAGAGGTTGTCTCACTTTAGACAATGGTGGTATACCACTAGGATAAGCCATCATTATCTGATAAGGTGATGGTTGGGACTCTCCCATAGAAATGAATGGGAGTTTCGATTTCAGCGGAGCGGTGGCGTTCGGCTAAACTTGGAACCTCCATTCATGTCTATGGGAGAGTCCCAACCACCTGTCCGTTCAGAACAGAGAGGTTTCCGGTGTCGTTTAGGAGATAGTTCCAGTTCCCACCTCTAGGACCCGCACCAGTTTCCTCAACCAGCCTTAAAACCTGTCTGTTCTAAAAGGACTCTCCTATAGACATGAATGGGAGTTCCCATTATAGCTGAGCAGCACCACTCGGCTAAACTCGGAACTCCCATTCAAGTCTACAGGAGAGTCCCGTCTTAACAGCAGTATGGACCCCTGGGCAGAAACAGCCCTGCTGCAAGAGTTAGGCCCTGCCGAAAATACAGTGACAATTAATACAAAAGATCATGTCTAGCTACCCCCAAGCGAAAACACAACCATCCCATTCATCAATCACTTATGTGTGTTTTTGGGACACCAGCAGCCTGCAGTCTACAAGACTATTTGGCCTTTGGCTCCTTTCTTCACTGTGGTTTTTAACTGTTTGCACATCCTAAAAACACACAAAGCAAAGCCAAGCAAGGGATCCAGGGTGTGTTTCTTATATTCCTGCAACAAACATAAGCCGCCAGGGGCCCCTTTACTTGTGGGGCCCCCGGACAACTGTCTAGAGTGCCCCTGGTCCTGAACATCTCTCCATTAGAGTCGTAACTTAAAGCTCCTGGGCCCCAATGCAAAATCTATACGAGGGTCCCCACCTACCATGAGCCATTTATAATACTGATATTTTCATATGTTTAGAGGGGCATCTGGGAACCCTCAGGCTCTTGGCCCAGTAGCGGTTGCTACCTCTGCACCCCCTATAGCTGCGCCCCTGCTCTTCATTCAGAACATAGATGGTTTGGGGCTGGTTTAGGAGATAGTTTCAGTTCCCACCTCTGGGACCCGAACCAGTCTCCTAAACGAGTCCTAAAACCTGTCCGTTCTAAAAGGAGAGAAGGTTGGGACTCTCTCATAGGCATGAATGGAAGTTCTCAGTACAGCTGAGTGGCGCCACTCTGCTAAACTCGGAACCCCCATTCAAGTCTACAGGAGAGTCCTGGATACCTCTCCGTTCAGAACAGAGTGGTTTTGGAGCTCGTTTAGGAGAGAGGTCTGGGTCCCAACACTGGGACCTGAAACTATCAGATGATGATGGCATATCCTAGTCATATGCCATCATTGTCGGAAGTGAGACAACCTCTTTAAGCATATTTTTTGAGAATTTTGGGATTTTTTTAATATCCACATCACTGTCTATTTAATAAACAATAATCGTGAACTGCTTTTAAGTCTGATAGGTATTGGTTCCACCTCTGGGAAACAGGCCTCCAAAAGTGTCAGCTCAGAATGGAGAGCCGGTCATGTTTGCATACAACTCTCTATTCTGTTCTATGGGAGTTCCCAGTACAGGGGAGCGTTGTGTTCTCCATTCTGTTCTATGGGAGTTACCAGTACAGGGGAGCGCTGTGTTCTCTCTATTTTGTTCTACAAGAGTTCCCAGTACAGGGGAGCGCTGTGTTCTCCCCATTCTGTTCTACAGGAGTTCCCAGTACTGGGGAGCACTATGTTCTCCATTCTGTTCTTTGGAAGTTCCCAGTACAGGGAAGCACTGTGTTCTCTCCATTCTGTTCTCTTGGAGTTCCGAGTACAGGGAAGCGCTGTGTTCTCTCCATTCTGTTCTATGGCAGTTCCCAGTACAGGGGAGCGCTGTGTTCTCTCCATTCTGTTCTATGGGAGTTCCCAGTAGAGGGAAGCGCTGTGTTCTCTCCATTCTGTTCTATGGGAGTTCCCAGTACAGGGAAGCACTGTGCACTCTCCATTCTGTTCTATGGGAGTTCCCAGTACAGTGGAGCGCTGTGTTCTCCATTCTGTTCTATGGGAGTTCCCAGTACAGGGGAGCGCTGTGTTCTCTCCATTTTGTTCTATGAGAGTTCCCAGTACTGGGGAGCGCTGTGTTCTCGCCATTCTGCAACTGACACTCTATTCTGAACTGTAACTTTCCGAGTTAGGTGCAGATCCCAGAAGTAGCACCTGCACCTCTCACACTTATCAATATGCAATCAAAGTGCATGGTGGGAACACCCCTTTAACTTAAAGGCATTATTATGTCTGTAGCACGTGTTATTGCTGCTAGATAATCTTTGCCTGTTTTGTAAGGAAATCTTCAGTCGGAAAATAAAAATTGAAAACAATCTCCATCTGGATATATTAATATGTAACAAAATAGGTTTTTCAGGATTCTTAATTGATGGCCTTTCCAGAAAGGGATTAGCAAGTCAATCAACACTACATAGTTCAGATACTGCTGCCCAACTTTAAAAAAAGAAAAACTCATACTCACCTTCCTCCTCGCCTCCACTCCAGCACTGGCTCTGCGGCGTTTCTACCTGGTCTTTTTTGGCCTTTCAAACTATGTAACTAGGGCAGCAATACCTTTATAGGAGTTTTCTTACCATGCTGGTTTACAGAGTCACAGGCAGCTTCAGACTCACACTGGCTCATCAGGCTGTGGGTGGTTCTAAAGCAGTAATTGGCATATTTAGCTCCTTTATAACTAGATGACCATTACAAAGACATAAATACAGGAGATTTAATCTGTACTAAACAAAAAAAGCTACAGACTTCCAAGGTGAGGATACAAGTGTTTTTCAAACATAATTAATCTAATCTTGTTAGAGATAAAAGACTAAAGACTCTGCTCCATCCAACTATGGTGACCTCACTCCTTGCTCTCTATCCAATAATGAAGGGAGAGCAGAACGGTAACCAAAGAAACTTGTTTGAACTCAGAGCAGATAAAAATGTGTCTTATCTCCTGATCAGGGAATATCAAAGGAGCAATGTTTCTGGAAAAAGTTGTTAATTACCCTTCCCTACATGCTGAAAGCTAATCATTGTGAGAAATAATTTATTATTTATTTTTTATATATACTGGATAATCCCTTTAACATCAGTGAGTCTTATAGGAGTCTATAAAACCACTAAATCCTACGCGGGATTGGCATTTGGCTAGGCTGAGGAGTGGAGTCCCTGCCCTTCACCCTCAACCTCTGTGAAGTGTACAGCTCTGGATGGTGATGTAATAGAATGGCACATGACCTCTGCAGCCATTGCTGTCTGGAAGAAGAAAGAAGAAAACCAATAGCCGGTAAAGATGGCATCGCACTGGAACAATGATGAGGGGAGAGGTGAGTAAAACTTTTTAATGTTGAATGGTAACAACTAAAAGAAAAATAAAAAATAGGTGGACAACCCCTTAAAGTGGCACTATTTTAGAATTGTCAAAAAATTCATTTGAAAGCAATCTAGCCCTCATGCAATCAACACATGGCTCATTTAATACATTGGGTAGGGCAATATGATGCCGGCCCATAGGCAAATGCTATGCCTGTTGATCCTGAGAAGCCAGGGGCAACAGGCAGCTTCTTCATAGTGCCTCGGGGTGATATACTAGGTCAGGATGGATTCTGCCACCCTATAGAAAGGTTACTTAAAGGGGTTGTCTCACTACAAGGATTGCCTTTTATGTTAAATATCTTGCAAAAACAAGACACTCTACAATATATGTCCATTAACAGTTTTCTACCTATTCCCAGATATTCCCTCTTGTATGGGCTGCATCAGCTCCTCAGGTCACTATAGCTACAGACCTGTTTGATCTCTCCTGATAGGCTGCCAGCACTGGTTGCTATAGCTACAGACCTGGTGTCCTTAGCAGTTCATCACTGCAGGCCAGTAGTAGCCAGTGAACACACCCCTGAATTCAAAAATGTAATCCAGAACACAGGACTGAAGTAAGACGAATCGATGTAGTGAGACAACCCCTTTAAAGATGTTAGTTAAATCTGGTCTTAGAAAGTAGTAGTGATGTCCATAAGAATCAAGAAGATTTAAAAAAAATCCAACAAGTCTCCATATACTATATAGAAGGTGACTTCTCCCGCACCTGTAACAAGATGTGGTTCCGGCCTCCTCAATTACCTTTAGATCTTTGATCTCTCAACAGAATTGGATGTGTGTAAAACCTTGACAATTTCCTGAAGGTTTCATGCTCCATGACCCAACTTGTAAAACCAGCAAGAGAGTTATAAGAGGCTACTGACTAATCTAATGTTCCCTGGTGAGGGAAGTGACCTGCAAGTATATGGATCCTCTAGCTCAAATTTGTAGCTGTAGAGCGACCAAAAGGATGTATAAGTGGTGTCACACATGAGCACCCTGACTATGACAAAATACTTAGTAGTAACGTCTTTTCTGTTGGGCGCATGGGGCGACATGTATATTCTAGGCGCATAGAGGCCAGCTCTAAATAGCTTTAAAGTGTAGAATGCACCTGAATGTATGGACCTGTTCTACTGCGGGTCATAGATTTGGTGGTTTCTAGTTCCACTACGACAACTCAGGCTCAGGTAAACCATTTGGGGCGACACGTATGAATTAGAATGCGTTTTTTTTTTATACTTTGCGCCAACAACCCAGTTATAAATAGATAAAGGATAGTGTTGAAATCGAAAGTCTGATGATTTTTGGCGCATTACGTAGAGCTTAATGCGCCAAACTTCTGTCAAAGTTCGGCGCATTACACTCTATGCCCATACAAAGTTTGGCGCATTAAGCTCTATGCAATGCGCAAAACTTTGTATGGTCATAGAGAGTAATGCGCCAAACTTTGAGAGACGTATAAAGAAAGGAACTTCAAAGTAAATTATTGCATTCATTATATTCAGTGTATAATGCGCCGGAATGTATGAAAGTGGATTTTGTGGGATTAAAAATGGTGTCTAAAGTTCATCGCACCTCGCCTGTGTGTTTGCCGCCTAATGAAACTTTGGCGCATTAGTAATGCGCCAAACATGTAGAAAGGCTGTAAATAAGCTGGAAATAAAAGAAGAGTAATTAGAATAGCATGTCAGTGATAGAAACTATTGTGATGATCTTGCTTGGAGGACCACAAGTCCCAGCAAGACATGTGCTGTGCTGGCTCTTGTTGTATGTAAAGGGTGAGAGCAGCAAAAGTAAATTTCAAATTTAATGTAGTAAAAAATGTTAAAAATCTGAATATCATCAGTGGGTTATTTAATGTAAAATTAGTTTTAGATTCTATTCATTTTAAATACATGTTATAGGAGATATTTTTTATATTTTTTGGATATTATATATTTTTATATTATTTTTTATATGATAACATTTTTATTAAATATAAATAATTTAATTTTATACATTTTGATAATTATCAGAAATTACTTTTTATTCTTGTACTGGTGGAAGTTGAGAAATAAGGGACATTTTTAAATTTATTTTTGCTGCTCTCAGCCTTTATTCTACATACGGCAAGAGCCAGCACAGCACAGGTCTTGCTGGGTCCTGTGGTCCTCCAAGCAGGATCAGTCCCATAGTTTCTATTCACTGACATGCAATTAAATGACTTTTCTCTTATTTCCAGCCTATCTATAGCCTTTACACATGTTTGGCGTATTACATAGAGCTTAATGCGCCAAACTTTGTATGGACTTAGAATGTAATGCGCCAAACTTTGACAGAAGTTTGATGCATTAAACTCTATGTAATGCGCCAAAAAACTTCATACTGTTGTATTCTACACTCTTCTCTATTTATTTAGAAAAGTAAAAAATAAAAAATAAAATACGCATTAGAATTCATACATGTCGCCCTTGGTCTGGCTGTTCTAACAGTTATGCGCCTAGTTTTGCCGTCCTCCAGTCATAAATGTGTAGCTTCATATGGTCGTGGTGCGAGACCTCCAGAACGCCCCGACATCTTGGGCAAATTACAAAGCAGTGCAGGCGCCGCAAACTGCGCCTAATTTTGGAGTGCGCCTGCTCATACATCTAGAGAACAGGACTGCGCCAGTTTTTGGGCTGAAAGAATACCAGAATCCTGGCACAGCCCCTTTCATACATGTCGTCCATGATGTAGATACTTGGCTAAATTTGCCTTCAGTCAGTAAAGCCCTGCGGACACTTTGGGCGACATGTAAGTAGGAAGGCGCGTCGAAGTGAATCGTCGAGTCTCATACATTCAGGCGCATTATACACTGAAAATGAAAGTGGTTTTTGTGTGATTATAAATGTCTAAAGTTCCCCGCGCCTCGCTTATGTGTTTGGTGCATTATGGAACTTAGGCGCATAAGTAATGCCCCAAACATTTATAAAGGCTATAGATAGGCTAGAAATAAGAGAAGTCATTAGAATAGCATGTCAGTGATAGAAACTATGGTGCTGATCCTGCTTGGAGGACCACAGGTCCCAGCAATACCTGTGCTCTGCTGGCTCTTGCTGTATGTAGAATAAAGGGTGAGAGCAGCAAAAAAACATTTCAAATTTAATGTAGTAAAAATTTAAAATATAAAAGTCATAGCATAATTTAATGTAAAATTAGTTTTAGATTCTATTAATTACAAATACACTTTATAGGAGATATTTTTATATTTTTGGGATATTATACACTCACCGGCCACTTTATTAGGTACACCTGTCCAACTGCTTGTTAACACTTAATTTCTAATCAGCCAATCACATGGCGGCAACTCAGTGCATTTAGGCATGTAGACATGGTCAAGACAATCTCCTGCAGTTCAAACCGAGCATCAGTATGGGGAAGAAAGGGGATTTGAGTGCCTTTGAACGTGGCATGGTTGTTGGTGCCAGAAGGGCTGGTCTGAGTATTTCAGAAACTGCTGATCTCCTGGGATTTTCACGCACAACCATCTCTAGGGTTTACAGAGAATGGTCCGAAAAAGAAAAAACATCCAGTGAGCGGTAGTCCTGTGGGCGGAAATGCCTTGTTGATGCCAGAGGTCAAAGGAGAATGGGCAGACTGGTTCGAGCTGATAGAAAGGCAACAGTGACTCAAATAGCCACCCGTTACAACCAAGGTAGGCAGAAGAGCATCTCTGAACGCACAGTACGGCGAACTTTGAGGCAGATGGGCTACAGCAGCAGAAGACCACACCGGGTGCCACTCCTTTCAGCTAAGAACAGGAAACTGAGGCTCCAATTTGCCCAAGCTCATCGAAATTGGACAGTAGAAGATTGGAAAAAACGTTGCCTGGTCTGATGAGTCTCGATTTCTGCTGCAACATTCGGATGGTAGGGTCAGAATTTGGCGTCAACAACATGAAAGCATGGATCCATCCTGCCTTGTATCAACGGTTCAGGCTGGTGGTGGTGGTGTCATGGTGTGGGGAATATTTTCTTGGCACTCTTTGGGCCCCTTGTACCAATTGAGCATCGTTGCAACACCTTGTGGAATCTATGCCACGAAGAATTGAGGCAGTTCTGAAGGCAAAAGGGGGTCCAACCCGTTACTAGCATGGTGTACCTAATAAAGTGGCCAGTGAGTGTATATTTTTATATTAATTTTATATAACATTTTTCATTGAACTTAAATAATTAAATTTTACACAGTTTGCTAATTATTAGAAATTACTTTTTATTATTGTACTGGTGGAAGTTGAGAAATATTGGACATTTTTGCCCCTTACAGCAAATTTAGCTCCACTGCGACTCCTCAGGCTCAGGCAGACACATTGAGATAGGTCTGCCTGTCCGAGCTGTAATGCGCCTAGTTGTGTTGTCCCGCATTCATATATGTGTCTAATACTAGTGTGGTGTGATGCCCCCAGAACACCCCCAGAACGCCCCCTCATGTTAGGCGCATTAGAAAGTGTTGAGTCTTACGAACAATGCACCTAACACGTTCATTAGGTGCATTAGACATCGTAGCCGGCTCAGTTAGTTGCATTGTATGCCAGAAAAAGGGTGAAAAACCCGATCATACATGTCGCCCTCAGTCAATTGTATCAAATGCCACAAAAGAATGATTCTTTTGGGCAAATAAAGGGCAAGAACAAGACGTGTGGACCTATAGACAAGTCCTGCCATGACATTCAACCGGCCATTGTCTTGTAGGCTGTCGCTCTTGTGTTTTGTTTTTGTCAACAGGTTCAGAACCTTACAAGTCTAAATTCCATGGTAAGGTCCATATATACTTATACCCAGAGGAGTCCTGGAGACTAGGCCACAAGAGCAACCAGTTACCTCTGCTGAGGGGGTGCCACAGATGTGTAGCCGTGTTAGTAAGACTTTGCATAGTGCTGTTCACAGATTGGTATTTAAATGAAGCCATGATTTGGGATGTGTCACCCTATTACCCCGACTCTGTGGCCTGCCCGTCAGGACGCAGACACACGCTCTCACTTTTCCAACCAGCATCTTCTGCTCGTCCTGCACATATCTGCCAGCATTCATCTAGGGGGGCGCACATGCTCTGCAAGGTGCAGTTCACCTTGTCCTGACTATCACCAGCACGTGCCAGATTGACGGTGGGCTTTGGTTGTTTCTAGCCCAGTTTTCGTGTATGATTTTATATTTCAGCACTACATCTGAATTCTACCTGTCTTGACCTCCTCTCTGTGACCCTGACTCTGGTGGAATGCCACCTGCCCCAACCTGACGCTCACGACCCTACTATGTCTGCTTTATATCTGTGAGTCTTCCGAAATGTCCATTTCCTCTGTTCATCCTGGAGCATGTCCTCAGCCCTATACCATCTGGACTATTGGTTAGATTGACTGAAGCATACATTTTTGAGATGCTATTTGTTACACGTAAGCATTGATTGATGGACTTTTTACAGTTACAATGTTTGGTACATTATCTCTGTTTTTATAAATGGAAGATATTTCCTGTAAATTTCATGAATAACAGATTTAAGATAAAATTAGACTTGTCATCGAATAAGCATATGTGGTGTTTCTGAAGTACCGAAATTGCCATGAAGACAAGGGACTCGGCCGGAAAAGGCTTACTGCTGTGTGTTACTAACCAACAACAGTGTGTAACATAGAAGGACCACTCTATGACAGCTCCTCACACAACCCACTCCAAGACTTCTCCCGTGCTTCCCCCATACTCTGGAACTCCCTGCCCCAACACATGACTGTCTCCACCACCCTCACTAGGCTAAAAAACCAACCTGAAAACCCATTTCATCAGTATAGTTTATAACCTACAATAACCCCCCTGCTGCTACCCCCCCCACAATCATGTCTGCCCCTCCATCCATGTATATAGTAAGTCTTTACAGGTTGGGTCCTCTCTCCGTCTGTACCAGTTGTTAGTCATTTATTGTCGTCATTGTACTTGTTTGACTTATGTTATGTATGTAATTCCCCTTGAATGTATAGAACCCTGAAACTAATGAAGTTTTAAAATAAATAATAATAATTATAACCCCTTAGTACCTTGCCAGTACACCGGCCGCCACCACAAGTGACATCATGGGGGGAGTTCTCCCTTTGGGGTTGAGGGTAAAGTCCAGGACTCCTTAGACTCTACTCTTCGGGGAGGTTCTATGCTAAACTTGTGGCAGGCACTGAGGATCCCCTCTTTCCGTGGTACAGTTCAGTGGTATTTGCACTTTACAGTTATTATTTTGCAGTGTTTTTTTTTACAGGAACCAATATGAAAATGTGTTATGGATTTACATCTGTTACTTTTATAGCTCCCACCTATTCCCCAGCGCAGTACAGATCACCATTTACATCAGTCTCAATCCTCAATATCAAGCTGGTTTCCGTTAGACACTCATCTAGGATGAGTTTCAGAGAAAGCCAACTAACTTATTAGAAGGTTTTTATGTATGAGAGGCAACTGGAGAACCCAAAGGACCCATGCAAATATGTGGAGAATTCCATGAAGATGCGGCCCTCAGGCAGATTCATACCAAGGACCCTGGTAGTGCTAAATACTGAGCTCCCTGCCGCTGCCCCCACAAGTTATTTTGCCAATGAATGGCACTGTTATTACTACACATCATGGCACTTATCATTAAATTAGGTACTGTATGGTATGGGAGCAAACAGAAGTTCCTCCACCTGGCAACCAGCCCAATGATTTTCTCCATGCACCACCCTCTGCATTGACCTTCTTGTGGGTGGTGAGATGATGTCTGTGACATATAACCATGGTGTATACTATATGATATTATTTATTTGTACACTGTAAGACTGTTCAGCATATTGGGTTGGGCATCTACAAAGAGGTATCATCCAAAATAAGGTTATCCATACCCAATATATTTCATAATTTGTCCTATGGGGCAGAGCTTTTGAAACAAAACTAGATCAAGTGTTCTGGTTTACCTGCTGAGCCAAAGATCTTGAGGTTCTGAGCTGTGGCCCTTCCCAGTGCTCTGTACAGATACACACTCTCTGAGGTTGGTCTTGGACGGCATTAGCATTATTCTATCTGTGCATTTGCAGGTGTTAGTTGATTGCATTTTACACAGATATCATCATAACCCTAAGCAGCGCCTATCCTTCTGCTCTCTTAGACCAATGTTCCAAACACCCGTATCCCCCAGTAAAGACACAGAGACCTGGGTTGGATAAATTGGCCACAGCAGCTATTTTAATTTACATGCAAAATATTAACAAACAGAATTCCAATGAGTATAATCCTAATATCCATTCGCCCGAACCCACTAACCCGAGACCAACTTGGGGCTGAGGTCCTTGCAGCCATGCTATCCAAACAATACCAGAGCCTGGCGAAACCATTCTCCTTTCACCACAGTTTTACCCCCAGCCGTCACCCCCGGCTTCAGGGCACCAAAAGCCACCTCAGGCGGCTAAGCGTTCCGTAACCTGTTCCCAAGGATGTTGCCCTGTGGAGCCCCAACCTTCGCCAGGCCGGTCCATCCACCAATAGGGAGCCAAGCGGAGCCTGACTCCCCCACTACTTTCCACCGACTCCAAGGACCCCAACCCGCCGTGCCACTGTGACAAAAACCACCACCATCAACCACCTTCCACAGACTTCAAAAATCTCTACTCCGGAGACCAACCCTAAAGGTCCCCACCACAATTAGGGAGGGAGGGTGGGACTGCTCTCTTCTTGCTGCCCACGCATCTGTTCCCGTGTGGCGCGGGGCTTGGCTTTATAAGAGGATGCCCGACTCCGCCCCCTAATGTCTGCAACGGCCAGAACGCTGGGTCATAAGGGGGCTCACATTGTAGGGCTGAGCCCCCATGTCTGAACGGCCAAGAGGACAGGCTGTGGGAGATGGGCATGGAGATTCTCAGTCACATAAGATTTACTGCTTTGAATAAAGTGGTTCTTGCTTTACAGACAAGTACATAGAGTTGAAAAGGTTGGATTGAAAATATTGAAGATGGACCCTTCTACAGCTGCCTATCTCTCCTAGATCCCTTACCACCAGGAAAAGAAGAACTTGTTTGAATCATTTCCTTTCTACAATCCTTGGTTTATTAACTGTAGAGAGAAGATGATAGATAGATAGATAGATAGATAGATATGAGATAGATAGATAGATAGATAGATATGAGATAGATAGATAGATATGAGATAGATAGATAGATATGAGATAGATAGATAGATATGAGATAGATAGATAGATATGAGATAGATAGATAGATAGATAGATAGATAGATAGATATGAGATAGATAGATAGATA
>JAODAL010040765.1:0-36569 GCA_025379985.1 Phyllomedusa bahiana
TTTTTTTTGTGGAGGGAGTGTTAGTCAGAATAGATTAGGAACGGGTTAGAAGGGGGGGTGACTTCAGGATTAAAATCTTGTAAATTCTCCTAAAAGCCATCGGGCCTGGGCTTTATTATTTACCCTAGTTCTTAATAACCCTAGAGATTTCTTCTTTTTTGGAGGGGTTGGTTAAGGTAGTCCCTATCTACCTCAGAAAGGGAGAGGAGAGACAGAGGGCCAGCCAGTCTGAGGGTCCCTGTCCTGGGAATCTCTGGGAATATAACTGGTCATAGAACTCGCGTGGGACATTTTAAATTTAGCAAAAGCAGAAATTGCATATTCCCCGCATGAGTCCTTAAATGCATAGATATTGGACCCAGATTTAATCCCCTTAGCAAAATTGGCTAAGACCGCCCCCGCTTTGTTCCCAAACCTGAATAATTTAGCTGACATCCGACCGCCGGGACACCTCTCTATACTCAAGCCAGCGCTCATACTCTTTTTTTAGTGTTAGACCATTGGAGTTTGGGCTGCAGAGTTGGGTTGGAGAGAAAATCTGTGTAAGATTCCCGAAGTTTCCCTCACTCAACAATTTAATTTGATCCGAAACCACCTTCCGAGGGGTATTAGTGGGGCAATCAAGTGGCCTCTAATGACCGCTTTAGCTGTCTCCCAAAGTAAAAACGGGCTCCTCCCATCCTCTGGCTTGTCATGTAAAAATTTCAGCCACCACCCTCGGAGGATATTAGCAAAGTCCTCGTCCCCAAACAGGTAAAACCGGACTCTCCAGAGGTAATCTGTACCCTGGGGAGCAGCGTCTGACAGTTGGGGACAAGAGGGGCATGATCTAAATAACAAAGCCTTAATATCACAGAGATCCACCCTTTGCATGGTTTGGGGAGAGAGTAGAATAAATCAATAGGGAAACCATGAATGTGAGATGGGAAAAAAAAGAATAGTCCCTTCCATCAGGATGAAGAGACCTCCACGTATCAACCAAATGAGAGTCTGAAATAAAATTAGCCAAATGTGGGGGTCCCTGTGGATAGCGGAATACGGGGGGAGCTACCATGGGCAATTTTCTATCTCCTGGGAATTAACCACCAGGGTTTAAAATTTCCCCCCCACAATTTAAAGTTCAGGGTCAATAGATAACTGGTCTGTCAGGTTTTATAAAAGACCCTTGTTGGCATGAGGACCATAGATATTATAGATGGAAATCACTTTCCCCCCAGACTTTCAAGGATACATAATCCAGCGGCCCTCACATCATGGGGGGAGCTAACAAGAGAATAAGAGAGATTTTTAGGATGAGGGTAAAATTTCACCATTTTTCCTATTAATGGATGGAGAGCCCAGGATCGAGCCCACCCAAAGGCGCTTAAGCCTACTGAAATCTCCCTCCTCCAAGTGAGTTTTTCCCGAAGGAGGGGGTCGGTTTTAAATTTTTTGAGGTGACGTAGAATCATAATTCTCTGAGAAGGAGACCGCAGTCCCTTAACATTCCACTATGTTACTTGCATAAAGATAAGTAACAAAAAATTATAGCACAGCAAGTGAATGAAGGAAATGGACTCACCCCCAGGGAGAGAAGACCGTTGACACAAACCGCAGCCTTGCATCCAGACCTACTAACCACAGCACAGATAAAAAAACAAGAAGGTACCAAAACAGAACAGAAACAAAAACAAAAGCACCATTGGGAGAAACCAAAAAACTAAACTATACCGCCAATGCCATGTGCTATTTGACTTCCTTACTTCCAACATGTAGAAGAGAAAGGACAAGTAAGGCAAATAGTGCAAATGCTCCCCCACCGGTACCCATAATTCGTAAGGCATTTCATGTGGAAGGGCTATAGAGGTAGTCAAATATATCATTAAACTGACATATATAAAGTTCAACCAGTGAGTAAGGAGGACTCATCCAAAAGAAAAAAAAAAAACTTGAGCAAAAGAACAAGTTAACAAAGGGGGAGCTGCCCAATGAACAAGGATACAGGTTGCATAGAGAATGTTCAGGTTCTGAGGTTACCACACCCAAGCAGAACGGGAGGGGGGGGGGGGGGGGGGGTGCGTTTGTTCTTAGGTGAACCTTCTCCCCAGAGGAGGCGATTTAGGCGGTGAAGTCTCTGACCAGTCTCTGGAGCTTGCTCTTCTTTTACATAATCTCCAAAAAATTGGGAATCTCGCAAGAGAACAAGAGTGACGTTTGATCACTAATTTACTATTTTGCCATAGGCATAACTAAACTCTATCAGTTTCTCTATCTTATTAAACACTAAAACGTAACTTTTATTATATCTAACTCTTAACCTCATACACACTATTTAAAAACCTGATCTCTATCCTCATCATCTAACCTTTTTTTTGCTTCTGAAAGAGGAATAACTCCCCTTTCTATCATCTAGTCCTGGTGGAACCCACCTATTATCAGTGAGCCTTATATCTATAGCAAAGTAGCTAGCTTCAGTAAGGGATCCCCAAGCCAACTACGTGGGCAGTCGTCCCTAATCTCATAGACACAGAAAAATAGGCCCCTGTGGACACCGTCTTCAGCAGTTACACTGTTGTAGACAGAGTGAGAGAGTCACATTTATAAAAAAACTGTCATGCCTGACCTCGCCGACATTTTTCGCCAGCTTAACCTGGCTTTATTCAAGGGTTTAAGGTCCCCGATCACATGTGGTCTGAGCCACATCCTTTTATACATGTTAGTAAACACCCCATTCAGGTGCTCACCCAATTAGCCATCAGAGAATCCACATAAAGCCCACTCCCCTTCCGGCGCGGCGGCACGACTCATAACATTGTCCTGCTAAAAGCTGCCACCATGCTCTTCATGAGCCCAACAACCTTCATCAAATTCGCCATCTCAAACGGGCTTGCGCCCCCATCTTACCGTATGCCCGTGCCAATGCACTGCTCTTCTTTTAGGCCGAGTAATCCGGGAAGAGCTCCACTAGCTCTGCAGTAGATTTAAGAAGGTGCTCAGAGTCCTTGAAGCTTCTCTGGATGTGAAGGGCTGACAGGGATCCAATCTGGGTGATAGATTCGCAGAGTAGCCGGATAGGTGAGGGCGAACTTAATGAGTTTGGCGGTAAGGGGGCCAGAGCAAAATGATGAGAAGCTCGACAGTCGCTTGCCACCTCCACAGATGAAAATCTCCAAAACAAGAATCCTTTATGTTCCCCCCTTTATTTGCAGTGGCCTGCTTGGAGGTTATTAAAGGCCCTCGAAGATGCTGACTTTGTCATTAGAAAGTTCCAGAGTAATTGACGATCACTGGACGTGGGGCGTTTCTCTCGAGAGATGGGTGCAGATTGTGGGTCCTGCTTGGTGTGAGAATCCACGGTATCGCAAGTCTGGACTGATCTATGGCTCTCTCACACTCTGCAATGGTTGGGCAAGCCCTAAGAGTTTGTGTGCAGTAGTGCACTCACATAAGGAATGTAAGATCTCTTTCTGCCACTGGACTCCGGTTTCCCGATCAGTCATCAGGTTGTTGCGGCGAGACCAGTTTCACCAAGTTCGTCCACTTATCTGAGAGCTGCTGGTTGTTCAGAGCGCAGTGTGGAGCCAGGGCACGGTTTGGTGGAGTCCATGCTTGTTCTCCAGCTCTTGGAGGCGCTGTTCGTTTGGTCAATCGTGGGTGTCGCTGACCTGCTTGTGATATCGTTCTGGATTTTGACAAACATGGCCGTAACTGTAGCGAGATCGTCGGCTGCCAAGGTATCCGATATATTTGGAGCCATCTTCTGGCCCACCACAATTGTCCAGTTTGTTATAGTCCACCATGAGTCATCAATTGCACCCATATCGCAGCACATCATTGGTATCAGAAGGCAGGTTGCAGTAAGTGGTGGTGGGTTTGGATGCAAGAGCGGGGCGGTGGGCTCAGGGTTGTAACTCATCTCGACGTTGCCCTTCTCACTTGCATGCGCAGCGACATCAGGGATAATAGAGCTCCAATTTAGGACCCTTCGTGTCCTTATTTGGTTTTGCCCATTGTTTGGACGAAGCGGTCCACCCGAGGAATGAAGAATAGAAGAGAGTGTACTGAGATGTATAGAAGCTCTGCACAGTGCAGCAGGAGCACTCCCAGGTGGGGCTGCAGAAGTGTACTGAGATTGAATAGAGCACTGCAACAGTCAACGCAGGAGGCACTCCAGTGGGGCTGCAGCTGTGTACTGAGATGTATAGATAGCTCTGTAAAGTGCAGCAGGAGCACTCCCCAGGTGGGGCTGCAGCAGTGCAACTGAGATGTATAGCGAAGCTCTGCACAGTCCAGCAGAGAACACCCAGGTGGGGCTGCAGCAGTTTTACTGAGAGATGTATAGAAGCTCTTGCACATGGCAGCAGGAGCATTCCTAGGTGTGGGCTTGCAGAAGTGTACGAATGAATAGAAGCTCTGCCAACAGTGCAGCAGGAGCACTCCCAGGTGGGGGCCTGCAGCAGTGTACTGAGATGTATAGAAGTTTCCTGCGACAGTCCAGCAGAGCACTCCCAGGTGGGTCTGGCAGCAGTGTAGAGTAATTGTATAGAAACTCTGCACAGTGCAGCAGGAGCACCTCCCAGTGGGGGCTGCAGCAGTGTACTGAGATGTATAGAAGCTCTGCACAGTGTAGCAGAGCCCACTCCCAGGTGGGTCTGCAGCAGTGTACTGAGATGTATAGAGCTCTGCACAGCTGCAGCAGAGCACTCCCGAGGTGGGGCTGCAGCAGAAAAAAAGTTTAACTGAGATGTATAGAAGCTCTGCACGTGCAGCAGGAGCACTCGTCAGTGGGGGCTGCAGGCAGTGTACTGAGATGTTTAGGAAGCTGCTGCACATGCAGCAGAGGCACTCCCAGTGGGGCTGCAGCAGAGGTACTGAGATGTATAGAATCTCTGCACAGTCAAGCAGGATCACGTCCCAGGTGGGGCTGCAGCATTGTACTGAGATGTATAGAAGCTCTGTGCCA
This sequence comes from Phyllomedusa bahiana, assembly GCA_025379985.1. Taxonomy (NCBI): domain Eukaryota; kingdom Metazoa; phylum Chordata; class Amphibia; order Anura; family Hylidae; genus Phyllomedusa; species Phyllomedusa bahiana. The sequence goes on from JAODAL010040765.1 coordinate 4,943, forward strand.
CAGTCCAGCAGAGCACTCCCATGTGGGCTGCAGCAGTGTACTGAGATGTATAAAAGCCAGCACAGTGCAGAGGAGCACTCCGAGGGGGCTTGCCAGCAGTGTACTGAGATGTTATAGAAGCTCTGTACAGTGCAGCAGGAACACTCCCAGGTGGGGCTGCAGCAGTGTACGGAGATGAATAGAAGCTCTGCATCAGTCCACAGTATGCCACACCAGGTGGGCAGTCAGCAGTGTACTGAGATGTATAGGGAAGCTCTGACACAGTGCAGCAGGAGCACTCCCAGGTTGGTCCAGCAGTGTACTGAATGTAATAGAAGCTCTGCACAGTCAAGCAGGAGTCACTCCCCGGTGGGCTGCAGCATTGTACTGAGAAGGTATAGAAGCCTCATTGCACAGTGCAGCAGGAGGCTACTCCATGTGGGGCTGCAGCAGTGTAACTGAGAATGTATAGAAGCTCTGACACAGTCAAGCAGGAGCACTATCCCAGGTGGGGCTGCGCAGTGTACTGATCATGTATATAAGCTCTGTACAGTGCAAGCAGGAGCACTCCTAGGTGGGGCATGCAGCAGTGTACAGAGATGTATAGAAGCACTTGCACAGTCCAGCAGGAGCACTCCCAGGTGGGGCTGCAGCAGTGTACTGAGATGTTATAGAAGTCGGCACAGTCCAGCAGGAGCACTCCCCAGGTGGTCTGCAGCACGTACTGAGAGTATAGAAGCTCTGCACAGTGCAGCAGGAGCACTCCCATGTGGAAGCTGCCAGCAGTGTAACTGGATATATTGAAGCTCTGCCACAGTGCAGCAGGAGCACTCCTAGGTGGGGCTGCCAGCAGTGACTGAGATGTAGTAGAAGCTCGGCACAGTGGCACAGGAAGCACTCCAGTGGGCTGCAGCAGTGTACTTATGATGTATAGAAGCTCTTCACAACAGTCCAAGCAGGAGCACTCCCAGGTGGGGCTGCAGACAGTGTACTGAGATGTATAAGAAGTGTGCACAGTGCAGCAGGAGCACTCCCCCGTGGGGCTGCAGCCGTGTACTGAGTGTATAGAAGCTCTGCACAGTCCACAGCAGAGCTCCTCCAGGTGGGGCTTCAGCAGTGTACTTAGAATGTATAGAAAGCTCTGCACAGGTGCAGCAGTAGCACTCCCATGGGGCTGCAGCAGTGTACTCACTTGACGAGTATACGAAGCCTCTGTCTGCACAGTCAACAGGAGCACGTCCAGTGGGGCTGCATCAGTGTACTGAGATGTATAGAAGCTCTGCACCAGTCCAGCAGGAGCACTCCCAGGTGGGGGCTGCAGCATTGTACAGAGATGTATAGAAGCCTCTGCACATGTGCAGGCATGACCCTCCCAGGATGGGGCTGCAGCAGTGGACTGAGATGTATAGAACTCTGTACAGTGCAGCAGGAGCACGTTATCATCCCAGGTGGGGCTGCAGCAGTGTACTGAGATGTATAGAAGCTCTGCACAGTCCCACAGGAGCACTCCCAGGTGGGGCTGCAGCAGTTGGGTACTGGAGAGTATAGAAGCTCTGCACAGTTGCAGCAGGAGCACTCCCAGGTGGGCTGCAGCAGTGTATACTGAGATGTATAAAGCTTTTTCCCTGGTCACAGTCCAAGCAGGGAGCACTCCCAGTGGGCAGCAGCAGTGTAACTGAATATTGTAAAGAAGCGCTGCATAGTTGGGCAGCAGGAGCACTTCACAAGTGGGGCTGCCACAGTGTACTGAAGTTGTATAGAGCTCTGCAAACAGTCAAACGGCAGGAGCACACACACCCATGGGGGGGCTTGCAGCAGTGGTACTGAGATGTATATAAGCTCTGTACAGTGCGCAGGAGCACACCAAGGTTGGGGCGTCAGCAGGTACCTGAGATTGTAATAGAAGCTCTGCACAGTCCGAGCAGGAGCACTCCCAGGTGGGGCTGCAGCAAGTGTACTGAGATGTATAGAAGCCCTCTGCACAGTGCAGCAGGATCACTCCCAGGTGGGGCTGCAGCATTGTACTGAGATGTATAGAAGCACTGCACAGTGCAGCCAGGAGCACTCCCAGGTGGAGCTGCAGCAGTGTACTGAGATATATAGAAAGCTCTGCAACAGTCAAGCAGAGCACTCCCTATTGGGCGCTGCAGCAGTGTACTTGAAGATGAATAGAAGGCTCTGCACAGTCCAGCAGAGCACACCCCAGGTGGGGCTGCAGCAGTGCACTGAATGTATAGAACTCTGCACGTCCAGCAGGGAGCACATCCAGGTGGGGCTGCAGCATGTACTGAATGTATAGAAGCATCTGCACAGTGCATGCAGGAAGCACTCCAGGTGGGCTGGCAGCAGTGTAACTGAGATGTAAAGAAGCTCTGCACAGTGCAGCAGAGCACTCCCCAGGTGGGGCTGCAGCAGTGTACTGAGATGTATTAGAACACGCACAGTCAAGCAGGAGGCACTCCCATGTGGGGCTTGCAGCAGTGTAACTGAGATCGTATAGAAGCGTCTGTACAGTTACAGCAAGAGCACTCCCAGGTTGGGCTGCAGCAATGTACTGAGATGTATAGAAGCTCTGTACCGAGTGCAGCAGGAGCACTCCCAGGTGGGCTGCAGCAGTGTACTGAGATGTATCAGAAGCTCCTGCATCAGTCCAGCAGGAGCACTCACCAGGTTGGACTTGCATCAGTGTAATGAGAGTTTAGACTCTGCACAGTGCAGCATGAACACTCCCCCAGGTGGGTCGCAGCAGTGTACTGAGATGTATAGAAGCCTGCACAGTCAAGCAGGAGCACTCCCAGGTGTGTCTGCAGCAGTTGTACTGAGATGTATAGAAGCTCGGCACAGTCCAGCAGGAGCACTCCCAGGTGGGGCTGCAGCAGTGTACTGAGATGTTATAGAAGCCTCTTCAAAAAAAAAAAAACAGTGCAGTCAGGAGCACCTCCCTGGTGGGGCTGCACAGTTTAACTGAATGGTTTAGAAGCTCTGCACAGTGCAGCAGGAGCACATCCCCAGGTGGGGCTGCAGCAGTTTGGTATTGAGATATATAGAAGCTCTGCACAGTCAAGCAGGATCACTCCCAGGTGGGGCTGCAGCAGTGTACTGAGTTTTATAGAAGCTCTGCACAGTCAGCAGGAGCAGCTCCCATGTTGGGGCTGCAGCAGTGACTGAGATTTAGAGAAGCCTGCACAGTGCTGCAGAGAGCACTCCCAGGGTGGGGCTGCAGCAGTGTACTGAGATGTATAGAAGCTCTGCAACAGTCCAGCAGGAGCACTCCCAGGTGGACCTATATAGTAACAGCCAAGCAGTGTACTGAGATGTATACTGAATGGCTCTGCACAGTGCTGCAGGAGCACTCCCAGGTGGGCCTGCAGCAGTGTACTGAGATGTTTAGAGCTCTGCACATGCAGCATGAGCACTTCAGGTGGGCTGGCAGCAGTGTACTGAGATGTAATAGAAGCTCTGCACAGTCCAGCAGGAACAAACTCCCAGGTGGACTGCAGCAGTGTACTGATATGTATCAGAAGCTCTGGCACAGTGGCAGCAGTGAGCACTCCCAGGTGGGGCCTGCAAGCACTGTACTGAGATGTAGAGAAGCTCTGCACGTCCCCAGGAGGAGCACTCCCAGGTGGGCTGGCTGCATGTACTGAGATATATATAAGCTCTGCACAGTCAAGCAGGAGCACTCCCAGGTGGGGCTGCAGCAGTGTTACTGAGATGTATAAAGCTCTGCACAGTCCAGCAGGAAGCACTCCCAGTGGGGCTGGCATGCAGTGTACTGAGATGTATAGAAGCTCTGCACAGTCCAGCAGGAGCACTCCCAGGTGGGGCTGCAGCAGTTTACTGAGATGTATATGTAAGCCGAGCACCGAGGTAGGATTCCCGGAATACAGCGAAGTTACGGACGAAGAAAACGACTCCAACACCAGTTCAACAACCCATAGTTTACTGAACCTTGTTCAGAAAATCATTGTGAACAAATCCCCAAGCACACAAGTACAAAGTAGTAACCAAGGCCCCTTGCCACACAGCGCGCCGCAGAGGTCCGGATGCACGATCAGTTTTACCTACTCATTTGGGGTTCAGAAAAGGCCGAACACCCGCTCCTTTTTAATACCATACAAGGACAGGTAACAATTGTGTGTGGTCAGTCAAAAGACACACTGCGGTGTGGCAGCAGAAGCTTACATATACATATAAAACAGATCCTCTCAAAAACATGCAACCGGTTGCCCTAATAACAGTGCTATAGCAAGCCCCATCCAATGTCCCAAATCAGGAGGCGTAGTTTGGATAAACATTTATGGCCCAGAAACCAAATATGGTCCTAACTAGACAACAGGCCTGCACACAAGTCCTAGTTTTGTTTAGCGTGCACGTTTCTTTGACGCCGGGTATCACCTTTTCGATGGCCGGCAGTTTGCTGCTCTGTGAGGTGATGTACCCTGCTGTCCAAGATGTAGTCGCTCCTCTCAGTCTCTGCAGAGGGTCCTTTCCTTTGGGTCTTTCTTTGACAACAGCTTCAATGCGCACAGTTTACATTCCTCTCTCTCTCTGGGGGTTATCACACGTTTTGAGCCCAAACAGAGCCCAGTCATTCTCAGCACAACAGGTTCCCCTCCAGCTTTCTCTTTTCTTCTTGTTCTTTACCAGAAATATGGCCGCTGCCTCATGCACTTTCCAGTCACATGTCTCTATCACATGTCTATTCATTTGCATACCCAGTTTCCCGAAGGACCCAAGTGGCATCTGTGGCCAAACACCAGAATACAACAGAATTGTTTACAATAATAAAGTCACACATATGATATTACAGAGTAATACAATGCGGCTGTTCCACTATCCCACATACGCTCCACACTCAGAAGTTGCGTCCCCGACAACCCTCCCCATACAAACTCTCATCGCATCAGCGCTGTGGGGTACACCAGCATTGGAACCTGTGTCTTGACGTGGTGCTATAGGCACAGGGCAATCAGGAGCATCTCCTGGGGGGAGACCTGTTTGACTGCCCAGTCCTCTCTAGGTGTGCAAGCTTGACACAGCTGGAACCCTCAGTTGACAACGGAACCGAGACAGCCCACCATATGCCCAACTAAGGGGAGCTGCAGGACAGGGGTAGGTACTTCGGCGTATTTCATGCACTTCAAATCACAGCGCCTCAACATATTTCTGTGCATATCTCGTGATCGGCCCCTGTCCCTATCGCTCTACCTCGTAACTGGGATGGCAGGGTCCACAATTCTCTTGACCACAAATGGAACTGCCCTCCCCTCCCATCCAACTTCCCAGATGGGCCATCTTAGCCCCTGACCATGAACCGATCACCTGGGGCTAAAACTGTCGTCTCTAGCACGGGCTGCGGGTTAGTATGCACCACTGTTTTTCAGACCTCTCCTACAACCTTTGCACCATCCGCAGTCGCGCGGTGTTCGGGCCAAGCCGTGGTACTGGTCGGTGGGTGGTTCTGTCGACCTGGCATGTGGAGATCCTCAAACTCACACCTCCGGCTCTCCCGAACATCAGCATGTGGTGTGGAGTAGCCTGTGGTACTTGGTTGCACCCTATTGTTTATAGGCCCCACATCACCTCAGGCAGGTACCAGAGCCACCTAGCCTTCTGGCTGTCCTCTAAGGTCCGCATCAATCTGGATAAGGGTGCGGTTTAAACCGCTCACAAGCTCCGTATCCCCTGCGGATGATTACGGGTATACGGGAGACGCTCATGACCCATACAACGTGTACAGTTCCGCACATTAAAGCCCCTTGGAAACATGCCACCATTTCGGAATTGTATCCTACTTGGTGCAACCCAAACACCTTTATAAAAGAGCTTGCAGACCGCTTCAGCGCAGACTCGCAGTCTGATCCCTATGTGGGGGCCCCCCAGCCACCGCATACTGAGTGAAATGGACTGTCATGACCAAAACAGTAACGAATGCCAGAGGTAGAGTACGCAATCTGCACATAGTCAATCATCAAGAGCTCTAGGGGCGCAGACATGTCCGATGGTCTGGAACGGGACCCCCGTCTGTTCAGTGCTCTTACTTAACCACAGGTACACACTTGAGGCAAGCTTCAACACCATGCTTAACAAGTCAGGGGCAGTACACTAGTCGTGAAGCCACTTAAGGTTTTTGTCACTCCCAAAATGGGCCCTTCTCATGAGCTTCCCGAGCACCCTCTGGTCCCAATGACATGGAATAACAATCTGTTGTCGTGCTAGCAACTCTGATTGTAAGTAAGATGGTCCAGGCACAGGAGACCCTGGGAAACACACATCCTTTATTCCCAATGCCTTCAACAGCTTTTCCCCTTCCTGAGTCAGCGGGCCCTGCTCTCGGCTGGGGCCATACCCGAGACCGACCCACTCCCTTCACCTTCCGTATATCTGTGCAACCAGTCTTGGACCCTCTGCCAATCAGCCACTGTCTATTCCGCCAACACCATCGGCATCCAGACGCCACCCCCCCACTTGAAGTGTGCCACATTCCTGAGAAACATAGGTAAACCGACCAAGGTCGGGCATTTTCAGTGTCTTCTAACTTCTTCGTCAACATTGCGAGATGGTAGTCCTAACTGGAACCCGAAGAGGGCATCGGCATTAACATTTTCCCTCCCTGAACGAACTTAATGTGGAATTGGTACTTTGAGAGTTGGGCCCACCCATCTCTGCTCAAGGGCTCCAAGCTTAGCATTCTCCAAATGTGCCAATGTATTGTTGTCCGTCATGACGGTCACCTCTGCACCTTTCCAGGTAACTCTGCAAACCTTTCTGTCATGCGCCCCATACCATGGCCAATAGTTCCAACTTAAAGGAGCTATAATTGTCGGGATTGCGCTCTGACTTCCTCTCCGAAGACCGACTGGCATAGGCGAATTACTCTCTCTCGCCCTCCCTGAGCTGGGACTGCTCGGCGCCCAACCCTGTAGACTCCATCAAGTATACAACAGAAAAGGAGTATCTGAACCGTGCATAGGCCAGATCGAGCACTGGGTCAGCGCCTCTTTCACGGAGTCAAAAGCTTTTGCTGCCCGTGGTCCCCACTCAATCGGGCGATTCATTGGGCCCCGCAGCCGTACCTCTCACTAGCTCATTTAAGGAGGGACCTGTCAGATGACGAAGGCGGGTAAAAATAAACCTTCGTTAATATCCGGACAGTTCCCAGAATGCTTGTACCTCCTTAGTGTTCAATCGGCCGAGGCCACTTTTTGAACTGCCTCCACCTTACTGGGGGCCGCTGTACCCCCCTCCCGAGGTGACCACATGCCCAAGTACTCCTAATCCGCGTTTGAAGTAGTTGACACTTCTTATTGTTTTGGTCTTTGCAGCCCGTTGTGCCGTAGACTTCCAGGAACCTGCCGCAGTTTTCTGAAGATGGTCTTCAAAGGAATTCCCAAAACAACACTACATCGTCCCATAGATCAGCAACGACCTCAAAGTTAAGATCCCCAGACAGTGCTCCCATCTAGCCGCTGAAATGTCCCTGGTTCAATTAGACAGGCCAAATGGCATCCGATTGAACTCATAGCCACATAGGTAGAATAAAGCTGTCTTTGCCCTGTCCTTCTTAGTCCACTGGTACCGCCTGCAGGTATCTCGCTGGCCAAGTCCGAGAGTCGAGAAAAACTTTTGCGATGACCTAGAGCGGCAGCGATTCTTCAATCCGTGGGAGTGGATAGCATCACGAACAGTCTGGGGCATTCCAGTTTTCGTAATCTACACAAGAACCTGAGACTTCCATCTTTTTTTCGCACCAAGACCACCGGCAGCCCAGGGACTTTGACTCTCTTGGATCACCCGTTTTCTCCAGCATGCTGGCCACCAATATCTTTCACTTCCTGGTACATCTTGGGGGATTGCCGTACCTTCTCTAATAGGGCATAGGCATTGCCCGTAAGGGATTTCGTGCTCAATGGAGAACACACTCCACCCCGAAGTCTTCATCATGTCTTGAGACGCCTCCTGAAATTCCCATTCCCTAAGGGTATCTCCAGCACTGTTTGTTTGCCCGGAGTAAGAGCCCTGAGGTCAACCCCCCATTTGGGCCATGATCACACGGCCATTCCATTCCGCTGTTGGAGGTTCACTCTGTCCCGGACCCCTACTGCATGGTCCAGGCCAACCTCTTGTCAGGCAATAGCGTAAAGTCCCTCCCGCCGGAAGATATCTCTCCAGAACGCAGACATCAGCAAAACAGAATATTTTGTGGGAATTGTTAACTCCTCTGTCCCATGACATTGAGGCATCTCACAGGTACACACCCATTTTTTCACGGTGCAAGGGCCCGGCTACAGTGGATGGTTGCTGTTATCCTTCCTGGTGAGACTGGTTCAATCAGACTTCCAAGCCCATATCAACTTCTGTCCCCGGCTCCCACCGGCAAGCATCAATACCTGTTCGGGTCGGGCGGGATCTTGATCAGTGCTTTCGACTGCACTTCACCTGCCAATGGGCGACGCGATGTGGGGCTCTGTTTTGGCAGACCTGCGAGGCTCCGTCACCATCTGTTGTAGGAACCTTCTGATTCGGCCGTGCGAGGTGGCCCGCTGCCAATATCTTTGTCCCTCTGTTAGCGTAGAGATGGGAAGTTCCAATCTCTGGAGCACATTCAACCCAGTGTGTTACAATCCATCCCCCGACGAGATGGGTGATCCAGTACTACACCACTCCCATTCTTGCCGATGTCTTGCCCAACAGTCGGGACTGCATCCAGACTATCCCTTGCACGTCCATTTCACCTTATTGGTCTGCTGTCCAGCCTAATGACGCTGCCAATCTTCCCGGCTCCATCAGGGTGCTAAAGTGTCGCTCCCAAGAACTCCATAGTGCATCAGTGTGCACTCTGATCCTGTATCAATTAAGCAAGGGGGTTATAGGGGGGGACGTACTTTCGGCCTTCTAACTCGGCTTCCATAACGGGACTCGGCATGCATAGAGGTCATGCTCCTCAAATATGGGCTTAAGCTTCTGTCGCACTGCCACATGGCGCCCGGCTCCTGCGGCGGTCGGTAGTGTTTAAACCCTGCTTCTCCCCTACATTTCAAGACACTCTCTGGCGATGTGCATACTTGTGCAAGCCCAGCAATGAATCCCCCTGAGATCTCCAGTGCCGCCGTGATTGAGCCCTGCAGTGGGACCCGCTGTGGAGTTGGTCCAGAAATGGTGCTGTGGGAAGCTGAGTTCCTTCTCATTCTGGAGTTTGTAGCTGTTCTGCCTTCATCGTGGTACACTTCGACCCGAAGTTCTCTCAACTCTGTCCGCAAAGCCTGGACCACATCTGTTAAAGACTCCGAGTCTCCCGCTCCTCTGCTTGCTTGGGCACTACTGACGGCGTTTACCATTATGGGTATGGGTTCTTCTTCCCTCTCCACAGCGGCTAAGTAAACACTATAAAACGTCAGGTCAGCCGTCATTCGGCGTCGATCTCTTGCAATTGTCCCGTAAGGATTTATTGTAACAGTTCCCACAATGAACTGATCTCTAGAAACTTATCCACTTCCTGAAAAGCCCCCATGCCACTGGTCACGCCGCCTTATTTCATTCAACATTTCTGTGGGCAATAGAGTAACTGCATGAGGGTCGTCACCCTCTCGTTTGCGGGCCGGTTTGAAGAGTGGCTTCGCAGGTGCACCACCTTGCAACGCCCCCCTTGGGCTCTTCCAGCATGGAGAATATTTTGTCCCAGTGTGTCCCTCTCGACTCAGGCCGTACCATCACGTCCGTCTAACGTCCCCCCTCTACAGGCCCCCAACGTCTATCTCTGCCCCCCTAAGTTCGGAGCTAGTTTCATATTTTTAACTGCACTACGCCCCGTTTCTGTCCCAATCCTGCAGGTGTCATGTTTTTCCATCAAATTTGGGGAAGGGATTGTAAAAGTGACCCTACAGGAACATAACTCACTTGGGGCGGGCATTATGGGGACACCCTGAAACTTGGCTCTGGGCCGCGCCAGTGGCGCCGTGGGAAGACCATCCCGTCGGCATACCCGTCATAACGGTCCCTGTATCCTGCCTGCTACGCCAATTGTAAGCCGAGCACCGAGGTAATGATTGCCCGAATACAGCGAAGTTACGGACAAAGGAAAACGACTCCACACCAGTTCACAAACAACCCATAGTTTACTGAACTTTCAGAAAAGCATTGTTAACAAATCCCCACGCACACATGTACAACAGTAATAACCAAGGCCCCTGAGCCACACAGCGCTGCTGCCGAGAGTGTGTCCTCTGGGATGCACGATCGGTTTAAACTACTCATTGGTTCAGAAAGCCAAACACCCGCTACTTTTAATACCATACAAGGACAGAACAATCGTTGTGTGGTGCATGTCAAAAAGCACGCAGCGTGTGGCACAGAATCTACATATACATATAAAACAGATCCTCGTCACATGCGAACCGTTTGCCTAAATAACAGTGCTATAGCAAGCCCCATCCAAATATCCCCAAATCAGGAGGCGTAGTTGGATAAATTTATGCCTTAAACCCAAATCTGTCCCTAACTAAGACTAACAGCCTGCACACAGTCCGCTAGTTTTTGTTAGTGTGCAACGCTTCACCTGATTCTTGACCCTTGTATACCTTTTCGATGGCCGGCAGTTGCTGCTCTGAGGTGATGTTTCCCGGCAGTCCAAGATAATAGACGATCCTCTTCGTCTCTGCAGAGGTCCTTTCCTTGTGTTGGGTCTTTCTTTGGCAACAGCTTCAACTTTCAATGCGCACTAGTTACCTTCCTATTCCTCCCTGCATCTGGTGGTTCTCACACTTCTTTTTGAGCCCAAACAGACCCCAGTCATTCTTCAGCCAGCAGTCTGTTTCCCATCCTGCTTTCTCTCTTGTCTTTCTTGTTCTTTCCAAGAAAATGGCGCTGCCACATGCCTCCAGTCACATGTCTCTAGTACACCATGTCTATCATTTGCATACACCAGTTTCCCGAGACAGTGGCATCTTGTGTGCCAAACACCAGAATACAACAGAATGCTTTACAAATAATACGTTCACACATTATGATTTTACAGAGTAAATAGACATTGTCGGCTGTTCCACTATCCCCACAGTTGATACGATTGTTCTGCACAGATTTACAACGCTTAGGACAGCACTCCAGGATGGCGTGGCTTGCAGGTCCAGTGTACTGAAGTTTGGTATGAGAAGCTTCTGCAAGCGTCAGCAGGAGCATCTCTCCCAGGATCTGGCTTGGCTCGTGGCTGCAGGCAGTGTACTGTGGATGTGATGAGAAATGATTCTGCAACAGTGCAGCAGGAGCACCTCCACAGGTGCGGGCTGCAGCAGCTGTACTGAGATGTTATACGAAGCTTGCACAGTGGCAGCAGGAGCACTCCCGGTGGGGCTGCAGAGCAGTGTACTGAGATGGAAATGAAGCTCTGCAAAAAGGTCCAGCAGTAGCACTCCCAGGGGTCGGCGGCAGCAGTGTATACTGAGAGGGATAGATGCTCCTGTCTCCAGTGAGCAAGAGGTTCAACTTCCCCAGTGTGGTGGTCGCCTGCAGCAGGTGTACATGTTGATGGTGATAGAATAGCTCGGCCAAGAAGTTTCAAGCTGGAGCTATCAGCAAGGCTGGGGCGCATGCAGGTGTACTGAGATGTATAGAAGCCTGTGACAGTGCCAGCAGGAGCCTACTCACGAGGGGGCGTGCAGAGCAGTTTTTGTTGAGATGTATAGAAAGCATCGCTGCTCACAGCAAGCAGGAGCAATCATCCAATGGTGGGTGCAGGGCGCAGTGCAGTTCTACGTGAGATGTATGAAGAAGTCTGCACTGTCAAGCAGGAGCATATCCCAGCGTGGGGTCTGAGCAGTGTACTCGTGGATGTATAGAAGCCTCTGCACAGTTCGCATGTCTAGGAGTCAACGATACCCAGGTGGGTGGCTTGCAGAAGTGGTACTGCCGGATGGATATACAGAGCCTCTGCAACCAGTCAGCAGCGAGAAACTCCCAGGTGGGTCGGCTAATGCGTCAGCAGGTGTACTGAGATGTATGAGACAAAAAGCTCTGCACTAGTCAAGGCACAGGAGCACTTCCCAGTGGGTGGCACGGCGGCCTCTGCAGCAGTTTGTTCTGAGATGGTATAGAAGCTCGGCACAGGTCCTCTCAAGCAGGATAGCACTCCCAGCGTGGGGCGTGCGGAGCAGAGTATGTACTTGAGATTTATTGAGAGCTGTTTTGCGCACAGTAACAGGAGGGGCACTCCCAGGGGTGGTGGCTTGCAAGCAGTGGTAATGAGATGTTATTAGAAGCTCTGCACAGTCAAGCAGGAGACGACTCCCAGGTGGCGGCTTGCCAGCAGTGTACTGAGGATTGCATTGAAGCTCATCTCCCTGTTCGGGTGGGTTGTTTTAGTGTAGTGACGGGAGCAGGGCTGTATTAACAGTCAGTGATGGATGGCCCTGCGCCAACAGGTGTTCAGAGGGGTTAATGTCAGTTAGCTCAGCAGCAGGGGGCCCACACAAGTCATGTCAGCACATTGTCCTCTGAGTTAAACAATAGAGGCTGCTGGCCATAAGCGCAGGGGAGGGCCAGCTAGATGGAGCATGTCATGTCAGACTTCACCTGTTGTCCCTGGGGTGGGAGGTAGAGTTCAGATGTCGAGGCACATTATGTCATTGTAGCTCTTCAGTTGCTGACAGGAATCTTTTCCCCACCTTACAGATTGGGAACGCTGCTCAGGTGCAGCGAATCCACTGATATGAGGGAGAGCACTGAGCGCCGTATCTCCTCTGAGTCGGTCCAGCTCTGCCTCACAAGCTCCTCCACTGCTCTCAGTACTTATTCGCTAGAGGCTGAAGGCTCTCAGCTCGGGGCGTTTCTCCGCAGAGGGGTACATGCTAAGACTATAGAAAAAGGCCCGAAGATCAAGCTGGGGATGATGGTCCAGTGCCTTCCACTGCAGGAATGAACCGTGCGTCAGGTGCCGTGGAGTTGTGTAGCTGTTCTTTTGTAGCTTGGGTAGGGTCCCAGATGTAGAGTGGCGCTCCTGCACCTGCAGATCCCTAATGGTGGAAGGCCGGAACCGTGGAACGGTACTCGATTAGAGCGTCGTTTTAATATCCTTCAGATTTGTATCGCAAAAACCCGAGCTGGAAAAAAATACTGTGTCCGTGTATATGATGTACATAAAATTGGATGTTTCCTTCGCTTGCTGTCTAGTGGCGGCCAATGGGATTTACTGTCCAGATGTTGTTACCGCTGAATTCTATATTACTTAGAGGGGATTTGCCTGAGAGAAGTTTCTTACGACCAGAGTTTCTGTAACCTCATCTCGTTAGCCCAGGAGATGTCAACTAATCATAACACTGTTGTCATGAAGGCGGCAGTGGGAGGGTTATGGCGGAGAAGGGGGGAGTGAGAATCGCTATGGCCGAGAGAAGGCGTCTCCTCAATGTACTATAAGTTTGAATTCGTGAAACTAATAAACAGTACAACAGTGGGATTCAATACAGCAGAGACTCAGCCTCGACGCTCTTAGGCACGTCAGGAGGACAACATTATATGCGTATAAGGAAGCTAAATGTATATGTAAAACAAATCACGGTATGCGAAAGAGGACAGCTGACCCACACAGACTATCGCATACACAGCCAGAGAACAGATGCCTGCATAATCGGAATCGCCGTGCTGATTTTCTGATTACATCAAATAATGAAACTTAACTTGTGAATTATGTATACAAAAGAGGAACACTCCGCTATTCAAACAGCAGCTTGAACTTTTGATAAGTTCTTCATGTTCTCTCGTCATCAGATTAGAAATCAGTGGGATCTAATAAACACTAATCAGGCCTTGTCTATTCTGGTATACGCTAAAAAAAAAACATATTGTTCCCGCGATGATTAAAAGACCATTTCGCTCTTTTGCCTGTTATTCAGATAGATAGTGATTCTCATCGCAAGCACGGCCTTTCAGCGCATCCTGGGTCGTGGAATAGGGGAAGCTTTGGATGGGCTAGACCAGGTGGGGTAATAGAGATAATTGCTGTAGCTCTAGAGTTTTTCACTTTTTTCAATCACTATATTTAGAAAAGTGATTAAATACCATTTTGGAGGTTCCCAGTAGCAACATGTACTTAGGTGGCAAAACCCCTGTTGAAACCGCTCAACCGTAAATCCGACCGCTAAAAGAAGAGAACCAGTGCTGTGTGAGACATAGCCTTTATAACTCTGCATGTGTTGTTCCTCGTTCTTAAAGAGAAATATTATTAAGACTAAGATCGTCAACTAGGGTTATGATCATTCTAGTTTTCAACAAGGAGTGTGGTGTGTCTTCCACTTTCTACACACACACTTGACTGTGTCCACACACTGATTGGAGACAAATGTTCAGACTGTGACACGGGAACACACTACAAATGGTCAACTCACCGCTGACTGACTCAGTATTACATTTCTAGAAGGAACATAGAATCCAACACGCCAGGCAAGAAGATAAACCGATACGATTGCTTCCAGAGGTGAGGTACATATAAACAGAAGACAATGTAGCGCAGATGAAAACTTGTTGGGCAGTGTGAGAAGGGACTATATGACGTTTATATATAGAACCGTGTACTCAGCCTTGTCGTGCTGTACTTTGTTCACGGTACAGACTCGTGTGAAACGTTCCATTTTTAGGTATGAATGTGAAAGCTGCAGCTCCGGCCACTTCCGCTCAGTGTCTATTGTTGAGAACGCCAGACCGAGGATGGTCAGTAAAGTTTGTTTACTGATCTGCCGATTAAGAGGGGTATTGAACGCAATAGAGCGCGTGTGCATAGAGAGCTCAAAACAAGCCGATATCATGAAAAAAGTATATGTTGTACTCAAATCGCACGGAAGAATTTCAGCTTAGGTGTCGTTATTAGATATCAAAATGATGCGAGTTTCGTGGGCCGCTTTGCACTCTCCTAAGTTGATAGATTTTTGTTATACATAGAAGATCAACCTAGTCTTCAAGTGTTTGGCCTACTTAATACTTTTTTGTACGGCTTTTGCGCTCTAGCAACACGGCCTTTTGTTCTCATCCTATTCGAACTAACATGTTCAGCAATCAGAAACTTTACATTTTCTATGAAGGAATACAAAGACGGAGTCAGCACCAGCCACAGAAAGTTGCTACAAGAATTGATATATTTAGGGATGACGCACTAAGGTGTATGCACAGATTATTAAGTCATATGGTCTTATTGGGACATGTTGATGTGCAGCACTACATACCTATGGGCTGTTTGGGTTTTTACAGTGTGGAAAATTTTTAATATCAAGTATCCGTGGCCTCATGCTTTTATCCTTTTTATAGTAGAACAACCTAAGATTAAAGTTTAAAGTTGAAGTGTTTCGATGAGTAAAATGTATGTCATGAATCTGCTGTCTCCATTAAGTGAAGACTACTGTTCATTGACATATCCAATTTATTTTATTAAGTTCTTAATACTCATTCAATTTCAGCTGATGTATTTCTTCTACAGTCTTGCCATTTTTAGCCCTAACTATAGCTGTATTCTTAGACTTTGAAAGCGATGCCACTCAATAAGGTTTTCCAAGACCCACATACAGCTATAATTAGTGTGATTGAATAACGCATAAAAATGTGGAAATATTATATTTCAAGCAAAGTCCTCGGACACTGCTTGCTCGATGACTCTGTCTAGAAACAGACTCACCTGTTGGTCTCCTGGTTATAGTTATTTGTATTGATATGACAAGGTTAAGACTTACTACGAGCCAATTATCTATCCACATGGCCGGATTCAGCATGTTGAGCATCGCCATCTCTCGAGCCTATAAGATGGAAATGGTGGTAGTGCAGGGAAAGTGTTGATATGAGAGTAGCAGGGGGATTGGAGAAGTATTTATTTCTTTTGTTCATTTTAAATGATATTTTAACTAAAATTTTTTTGTATGTGTTTCGCTCTAAAGCAATCTTTGTCTATTTTGCCTGTTAGGGCATCCCATGGGACGGCATGATATAGATGAGGGTTAAAACAACCATCAATATAGAAAGGGAATGAACATCCCTGTTTAGCCCGTATATATGTCCTTCTTGGTTGTACAAGGGCATAATCATTAAGCTGCAGCTTCTGGCTTTTTTGTATGTCTCGAAGAAGAAAGACTCAAAGTATAGTTGGCCAGCTGCAACATGAGACGACTTGTAATTGGTTCTAGGACATATTATTGTATGTTGAAACCATAACTTTGTGAAAAAATAAATAAATTAGGAAATAATACGGCAGTAGCACCCCCGGTAATTGAATAGTTCGGTGCAAGCTGGATAGAAGGGCTCGCTAATCATGGGTCTGTGATTAACTCAGACATAAGGAAAATGTCACTCATTGCTCTTCAACTCACCAAAATTCGTAGAGAATAATGAAAAAAAATGTGCTTGTATTTTCTAGGTGCGCAAGGGCAATGTTGTCGGGGTGTCACATAAGAAGCCTTTATTTAAGCCGTCTGTCGGAAAAACTAGTGTAATTGGTTCTGATGACCCCAAAATGCGACAGAGAGGAGCGCCCAACGATAATGCATAATGAAGATTGTATAAGAAAGACATGCAGCGGTACCTATACAATAAGTAAAGCGCACATCCTTTAATTTGTAAAGACAGTGAGAACAGCTGTTTGAAGCTGGTAGATACAAGTTCAGTTTTTTTAAGAGGGGTAGGAAAAGATCGATGTAGAGTGATGTACTTTACATCGACAAGTGTGTGTACCAGAAAAAGAAAGAAAATGAGTCCGTCCTCACCTCGAAGCCCAAAGGAGGCTCGCTCATCGCCTTTAGCACTTATGTGAAAAGGCACGCCAGTACATGACTGTGGTACTGTACTGTAGAGAGGCCGCTATAGACGCCGCCAAATCGCTTCTAGTATGTACTTATAATTCAGAGGTTTTACAAGTTAAAAAAAAGTTCATGACCATGTATGGAGTCATCCGAATCATTGTCGTGGGACTATTCTATCTTAGAAACCACACCTTTAATCATTTACAATGGTCTTTCTTGGGACAGTGTGCTATTAGGGTGAAAAACTATTATATCCGTCAGGTCATTGTAACTTGAGGGAATAAATATGTACCAAGAGACTACAACACTTTTTTGTTCTGTCCCGCGGCACATGAGGCAGAAGGCATGAGGCTTTATCTGGTGGTGGATAATAGTGACTGGGGACGGACATTTCCTACCTTTTAGGTATCGCCAGAATGTTGGAGCAGACAGACCAGAGCAGGATAGCTCAGTTAATTATAGTCAAGGTATGCACTTATCTCTTTAAGAATAAATCAACTTTTTGAATTTTGTGGGGGGCTGAAATATCGGCAGCACGGCTTCTATAGGCACGCAATTCCAGAATGTAGATTCCTAGGGTGTAATTTGAGTGAGATTACAGGATGGGTTTTTCAATTGTCGCCGAGTGTCCACTCACGAGGCTACGTGATGGGTTAGTATTGTCACGATGTTTGGTGCGCGCGTTTGCTAGGGAGATTTCTTGGACTGTAGTCTTGAGCTATAAGGAATTTTTTGTTTGATGGTCTTGGGCTCTAAAGCATTGTCATCGGAGCTGAGTTGTCCTTAGATGCTTTATATGCTATTTCTGACTCGATGTCTTGGGCCTCCTTAAAAGCAATTTCTGACTGTTTCTGTCCCAGAATATAGATGGCGTATGAAGGTGTAAACTGGCTGTGGCATGATATGAGCTGGGAGACTTTCTACCTTCGTATCCAGAATGTAGGAGCAGACTGGATCCAAGCAGGCTATGCTCAGTACGATATTTTAACCACAGTGGTATGAAACCAGAATGTGGTTTATTTCACCTTGGGATTCAGCAATATATGATGATACAGAATGTGGTTATCGGTGTAGTAGTATAATAAAATCCGCTATGGTGCAGTTGTTGTTGTCGCTGACTAGTCGTTCTCTGTTGTTTTGCTGCATCTGATGCTCTTGTTTTCTCGTGTTTTTGTCTGCGTTGTGGTCCAGAAATTGATGCTTCTGCTAGCCTCAAATGATGTGTGCTCCGCAGTCACATGTAGGGATGTGAAGAAACAAAACTAACAAGAAAGACTTGACACCGTCAAAGAGATAAATCGCTAAAAAAAACACATCATCACTGTAGAGAAAAACTTTACAAACAAAAGACAGAGGGAGCATATGTAAATTCTGGTCAGCAGCTTGGCAGCGCATAGCAACAATACATATTAAAAGAATGGAAGGAGGAAAAGGTTGCATTTTGTTAATATAAACAGTTGAATAAAACAGAATACCTATGTAACTGAGAGAACGAAGAGAACAGCAACACTCTCCCCGTTCTGAAATGCTCGCCTTGATCGGGTGATACTTACGCACTATTATAACTAAATGTCTATAAATTTAGTCCACAAGACCGCGTGGTAACAGAAGCATGTTAGGACTGCATATAGATAAAAACACTAAAGATAGTCCTAGTTTTCTCAAGCGTAGGTATATGGGAGAATTAATAGTTTCTCGGGGTTACTGTTCTATCTCTGCAGGAAATACTGTCCTCACATGTGGCAGTATCAGAATGAGTTCGTTGATTAGGATTTTGCAAGAATGTTTTAGGCTCCCAGTATCTGGATATATTAATACGCACGCACCCGTCCGGGACGTCTCTGCTATCTTGGTTGATGGGATAGGATAACGCTCCTTGTAACTAGTCCATTTAGGCCAGTCAAATCCGTTCAGAGTTTTGTGTAGCCTTCATCAAGATGAGGTCTCCTTTTTCTGTTTTGGGTGATGTGAGTGTTGCCTCATTTCCTTTTCTTTAGGTGAAAATGCAGGCACTGCAGTGAGAAGGAAGTGCATTGTGGTCTGTGGTGTAACATATAGTGGGAAGTGGCCACCGGATTGTTGAGAATTCGGCACTGACCTGCGGGGGCAAAGTATGTTGCATCTCCTTCGTTACATTAATGTGCCCAAAGATGGACGTAGGTGACTTCTGATGGAGCTAATGACATGCTTTGGGTTGGTGTGTGTTGATCCAAGGTTACCTTTGTTTCCACTATGGTTCCTTGGTGGCTTCCATCGGTGATGGGAGCAGACTTATGACTTGTTCTCCTGTAGCAATGTTGGCGATGTTCCTTTGGGCGGTTTACAGGTGAGGTTGTTAGGAAATCATAACTTGGTCTCTTGACACAAATGCTGATGGCACCCCAAGGAAATGGTGGTCTCAGGTGTGGCCCCAAGCTCGATATTGCGGGGCGGGTGTTTTTGTGGTACGCAGTGGAGGCGGGTGACTCACATCTGCCCTGTTCAAGTGAAGTGGGAAGTATCCCGATGATTAGGTCGCAGGCGCCTTCGACTTCCTCCTCTGGCTCGAGAAGTTACTGGGTGTGGATATGTGAGCTCTGTTTCCATTGTATAGCGGGGGTTTGCACCACGAACAGCTGCCACTTCTTGTCGTGGCTCCGAGCAGATCACTGTGGGTTGGTACTGCCTTTGGTGGTGGCAGGTAAGCGTTCAGCGTTGTTGTTCTCCTCAAAACTGCTAATGCTCATTTAAGTTGACTGCCATTTTGTATTGTCGGTAGGCTTTCAGGGGTTTGTCACATTGAGCTCTATTGGCTCACACTCATACAACTGGAGTCTGAATAGTGTTATTCCTTTTGGAGACTCACTTCTGCTTATGCTTGCTTTCGACTGGGTAATCGTGTTACTGTTTGGGACGATAGCATTCTCGCTTCTTGCCTTACTCAGAAAGTTCATCATTGTAGATTGCAAAACTGGAGATGATGGCTGTTTCTCTTATTTCTGATTCTTGGGCATAATCAGAGATTGGTGGAGCTTGATGAAGGTTGGAGATGATGCAGGGGAAGGTCGCTGTGATGGCTGCAAGATGTGTCCGGGAAAGGAAAATTTTTAAGCCCCAAGGGCGGCCCGGGTTCCACCCCTCTTTTTTCTTCTTTTTGGGGGTTGGGAAGCCGGTTCTTCATGGTTTTTCTGGAATATTTTCCATAAAAGTGAGGGGTTCTCTCATTTCAGGTTTGCTTTTTTTAAGGTTTATGCTGAAGGGGATTTTAAATCTTGCCCAAAGGGCTTTTTCCCCAGTTATTTGGGAGTTTTACTTGGAAGCTCGGAAGGGTAATGGGGGAAAAAACCCAGTGATCGGTTTTCAACCTTAGAAAAAATCCGTCCCTTTAAATTTTTGGGGGAATTCCAGTTTCTTAACTGCGTCAACTTTATTTTTCGCCCCTTATTTTGTGAGAAACAATGATCCCCCCCAAAGATTTTTCCAGAATGGGGGGAGGGAAAAAGTCGGGGAGCTTTTTTGGGGTTGGGGAAAGTTCTCTTTCCCCTCTTTTAGTGTTTGAGGGAAGGGGTTGTTTGTAAGATGTGCTTTTTCCGCCCCCCTTGCACAAAAGTATAAAGGAGTAAATTTCCCTTTAAATTGATCCCAAGCAAAAATTTTCCTATGATACCCAATTCCCCAAGTCTAGTCCCCTGGGCGTAGGGGGCTTTTAGTCAGGAGGTTTACCTGTTGACCCCCTTTTTGGTGTCCCCTTAGATTGTCTCTGCCAAGCAGGAGTAAAAATCTGGGCGTCCATATCCCAAAGGTGGGTTTAACGCGGGCTAGGCCCCCTTGGGTTGGGGGTTGGGTTTAAAGTCCCGCTTCTGGGGTGGGAAATTTCAATTCCCCTGTGATTGGGTATATTGGTCGCTTTCGAGGAGTTTTAGGAGGGGGATCCCCTGTACCCCCGTTGATAGGAGAAGCGATGAATCCCTGGGTGCTCTTCTCCCAAACAAGTCTCTATGCTGCCTGAGCAGGTTTTATAGGGTTATAGGGTTTTGTGGGCCCTTTTTGGACCCCAAAAAGGTTTTAAAAAAGGAATTTGGGCCCAGAAAAGGGACCGGTTTTTGCTTTGGTCATAATGATCGCGTTTTTTTTAAATGGCCTTTTCTGGTTTTCTTTTTGGGGGTAAAACCTTTGATAAGACAAAATTCTGGCACAACTTTTGCCCCTTTTGGGCCCTCTTCCCAAACCCCCTTTTTCCGAGAATGAGCAGGGAAACATTAAAGGCCCAGTGTTAGCGTTTTTTTGGGGGGTGCCCCCCTTTTGGCTTGTAGGGGAAATTTGGGGGTTTTTGGGGGCCAGGGGATAAAACGCGGGTTGAGGGGGGTTTGGGGGGCAAAAGTGTCCCAATGTCTGTCCGGTTTTTGGACACCCCTCAAACTTAAATGTCAAAATTTAAGCCCTTTTAGCCATATGTTCCAAATTGAAGCCCAGCATCTAAAACATCCCCCTAGCTCGGGTGGGGATTTTTGCCCCCCCCTTGTAGGGGTTTTGGGACCTAAACCCTTTCTACTTTGTTTAGTGAGTTGGGGGTTTTTTATGAAGGGGACAGCCCGGGTTTGAAAGGACTTGTCCCCCTTGGGAGAGTTTTAATGGTTTTTCCCCGGGGTACTGGGGTTGGGGGCGGGTTTTTGGTCTTTCAAACACCCCAAAACTTTTCTTAAAAGTCTCTGTTTTTTCTGTGTGACCCCTTCTTACCTTGAAGTTTTTTTCAGTTGTAGTGTTGAACTCCAGGAATTAAAGACGGGGTTTTCTTTCCCCTCATCGGGGTTTGCCCCATCGATGCCCCTTTTGGAAAAAATAAAATGAAGGGGGGAAAAGGTGACTTTTGTGTGTTTTTTTAAAATTTTGAGACTGATTTTGGGCCCCTTTTTCTCTTGAAATTTGGGGGTTAAAGGCACCCTTTTCCCCAAAAAAGGGATTTCCCCCAGGGGGCGGAAACCCAGATAGCATAGCCCGGGACAGACGAGGGTCTCTTTTAGGGGAGTTCAGTTCCGGGCAGAAACCTTAAGTATAAAGGGTTGTGGCCCCTTTCTTTGA
Organism: Phyllomedusa bahiana; assembly: GCA_025379985.1. Taxonomy (NCBI): domain Eukaryota; kingdom Metazoa; phylum Chordata; class Amphibia; order Anura; family Hylidae; genus Phyllomedusa; species Phyllomedusa bahiana. Next base: position 26,746 of record JAODAL010040765.1, read on the forward strand.
GTTAAAATTTTTTGGGATGTTTTGCAGTCTTTAAATAGGGTTTTTCTCTTTCGTTTCCCGGCTCCCAAAGGTACTTTTTCGAGTCTCTGTAAAGGGCACCCGGCCCAAAAACCTGTTTTCTTTGTCCCCCCATAGCGGTTTTCTGAGGCTCTTGATGCGATTTGTAGAGCCGGGGCCCCCAACCTTTTTGGAACCAGAGATCAAAGCTCTGCTCTGGCGGTTGGTTAAGGTTGGCAAGGGGCCGGGTTTTTAAAAGGGTTTTTTTCCAGGCTCTTTTTGCATTTGCCAGTCTTTCAAATTTTGAAAGACGGGGTTTAAAACAGTCCCTGCTAACCATTTTACCTAGGGAACTCGTTTTAGTCTGCTTTCTCACTGCTTGTTGGCCGGGTTGTCAACCGTGGTCCCCCTTGGGGGTTTTAGGGGTTTGCCGGGCCCAAACTGGTTTTGAGCCTTGGCCCCTTTGCTCGCCCAAGAAACCTTTACTTTGGCCAATGCGATTTCCCTTTTCCCAATCTCTTTTGAAAAAATCTTTATCCGAGCTTCTGCATTTTCTTTTTTGGGGCCTGGCTTCTGCCTTTAAATTCCTTTCTCTTTAGGCACGTCTTATTTGGATTCCCTTTGCATCGTACGGGGGCCTTAGTATTCTGTCCTAGGATTGAGCTTCTTGAGCAAGATGATTTGTATTTCGTGATGAATATTTCGTTTTGAAATTTGATGGTGCAAATCTAGTCTCCTTTTAGTTTAAGAGTAGGGGGTTTTTTCTGCTTTATCTTTGGCATTCTGCACCTTTGATGTCTCTTTCTTTTTCCCCATGATTCTGCCTTTTTCAGCTTGTTAAGGTTTTTCATCGACATTAGAGCCCTTTTAAAAAGGGGAAAATTGTTTATATTTTTGCAAAAAAACCCGCTTTATTTATTTTGGGTGTGCTGTTTTCAGCCTTTGGGGAAACAGTTCTTTTTAGGTCATGGGGAAATTTTTTGGGGAAGGATTGTTTTTAAGGGTCTTGAAATAAGGGAGGAAATCGTTTCTCATGCTTTTAAAGGTTTATAAACAGAGCTCATCTTTTATTTTGGATATTTTTAATAACCTTTGGTGTCGGTTGAGGGGAGTTGTTTTGGGTTTGGGTGACAACTTGGTTTGCTGGAATTTGGGTTCTGTTTCCCGGGTTTTTCAAAATCATCAGTTTTTCAAGCTGTGTTTTCAAGAAACGGGGGAAAATTGCCAAAGCTTTTTTTGGGCCCATTTTTTTTTTAAATGGGGTCCCAATGTTCTTTAAGAAAATAAAATTTTGATTTGGGGGTTTGAAAATCCCCCCGGGACGGTTTTAGGGCCCCACACCAGAATAAGTTTCCCCAGGGTTTATTTGGGGGGGAATTACGGGGTTTTCAAGTGGGGTTTGTCCCTAGCAAGGGGGGGGTTTAGTATGCAAAATGTGCTGTTGTTTTAGGGAGATTTCTGACTGTAGTCTTGAGCTGTAAGGCAATTTTTGATTGATGTCTTGGGCTCTAAAGCCAATTTCTGACTGATGTCTTGAGCTCTAAGCCAATTTCTAAATGATTTTGGGGGCCCTTTAAAAAGAAATTTTGGGAAGGGTTCGGGTCCCCCAATGAGGCAAATTTTTGAAGGGAAAACTGGCTGGTGGTTTGATAGTGATGGGAGACTTTCCTCCCTTTCGTACCCAAGAATGTGGAGCAGAAAAAGGCCCAAGCAGGCTCAGCTCAGTGATAAAATTAAACACAGTGGTATGAAAACAGAATGTGTTTTTTTTCTTGGATACAGCAAATAAAGGGTTTTGTTTCGGGAACTGGGGTTTATCTTGTAGTAGTATAAAACCTTTGGGGGTTTTTGGGTTGTGTGCTTCTCTGTTGTTTTGCTGCACTTCTGTTTTCTGTTTTGCTGCGTCTGCGGGTTTCAAAAAATTTGTTTGTTTTCTGCTACCCCAAAAGATGTGTGCTCCAGTCACTTGGGAGAAAACAACAACGGGAAATGACACCGAAAAAACCCAAAAAAAAACCCCAACCCCCTAAGGAAAAAAAACCTTTTTACAAAAAAAAAGACGGGAGGGAAGCATTTTGTAAATTCTGGGTCAGCAAAAGGCAGCGCAGCAACAATTACAAAATTAAAGAATAAATGGGGGAAAGGGTTTGGGCAATTTTTATAAACATTTTGAATAACAATATTTTTAACTAAAGGAGAACAGCCCCAATTTTCCCCAATTAACAGTGGTGTTTTGCAGAAAAAGGTTTGACCTGTGATACGGATTTGCAGAAATGTTAATTCATAATTTCTAATCATTGAAGGGTGCACTGAATTATTCCGGATTTTTTCCCTTAGTTGAGGGAGGGTGGGGTACTGGGAAATATTATGGAAAGGAAATAAAGGGTCTTGATCAGAGCTCTTAAGGGGGGTTTAAAAATGAAAGGGGAAATTTCACAAAATTTGTGGGATAATTTTTTACTCAAAAACCCCTTTACTTACAGTCAAGGGGCTGGAAAATGGGACTAAACCCATTTGGGGCAAAAAAACCCCTTTGGGTGCTTTGGGGAATGTTTAAAACAGGGGGTAATAGTTATTCCCATAGGGTAACTTTGGGGGGGTTCCCAGGGGACGGTCCCCCCATTTTTTTCTGGATGGGGGACGGGCCCCCCACTTTTTAGCCACTTCAAAAAAAAAATTAATCCATATGAAAGCATGAAAGGAAATACGGTAAGTGCGGAGAGAAGGGGCACAGAGGAGGAAGAAAATTAATCCCTTTTCTCCTATATTTCGGGATTGGGGGAGGGGCAGAGTAGGCAGGGCCCCCCCAAGTTTTCCCCGTGCAGAGTTGAGAGCAGCGCTTTATTGGGAGAGGAGGGTAAAAAGGGTGGTCAACCAATTGAACCTGCTCAACCCGGGCCCGCACCTCTGTACCCCGGGGCGTATCTTTCCTCCCTTTTGGACATCAATCCCCCAAGCTCGGAGGGCCCCCCCCCGGGCAGCCCCCACCCCCGCCCCGGGGGAAACGGGGGAAATCAGGGGTCTGCCCCGTGGACAGCCCGTGATCCAAAAGGGTCTTCTGATCCTGGGGGGTTCAGCCCCCCTGCAGACCTCAAAAATCAGGTTTGGGGGCGTTTTAATGACTCTTTGTGCGGCCCGCTTCGCGGGGCCCGCACTTGGCTTTGAGGTTGGTTTCTCCGGGGGCAGGAGAAGAGGAGGGGGAAAAAGCACAGCAGGTATTTGTTTATTTTTTTAAAAAAATAAATTTCTGGCCCCATTTTGCCCTAATTACTGGCCCTATGGGGAATTACCCTTTGGGGCTCCCCATTTGCCCTAAATTTCTTGCCCTGTTTCCAGCCCCAAATTTCCCTTTTGGCCCCTACCCTTTCTTTAAATTTAAATTTCCCCCGCGCTAATTACTTTGGCCCCCTTTAACCCTGTCCTTTTTAATTTAAATTTTTTCCTGCCCGCTATTTACAGGGCCCCCACCTGTCTAAAATTTCTTGTCCCGATTGTAATTTCTTTCCCTATTGTCTAATTACTGGTCCTGCCCGGGAAAAATACTGGGCCCACCTGGTAATTACTGGCGCTTGCTGGTAATTACTGGGGGGTAATTTTTGGCCCCGCCCGGCTAATTATGGGGGTAATTATTGGCCCCGGGCTGGCTTTAAATTTCTGGCCCTACCTGGGGGAATTACTGGCCCTATCTTTGAGGGGAAAAATTCAGGAGGGCCCCCCAATCTATGGGGAAAAATTCATTGGGGGTTCAATCTTTGGGGGGGAAAACTTACAGGGGTGCCTACAATCTGGGCCGGGAAGACGGGTAGGCCAAGGTCGGCGGGAAAACCCAGGGCGCCCCACCCCAGCCTATCCCTAAGGGGGGCCGGGTTTTTGGGTCCGGGCCCTGCCCGGGGTCCCGGCCGCTTTTCCGTGGGCCCCGAAGGCGGGGGTCTCTGTGACCCCTTTTGGTGGGGAAAAGAGCAAACGTCCCTGCCCCACAGACAGTGTGGGGGCCCCCTCCCCGGGGGGATCGCTGGATCTCCGGTGAGTGCCCGGGCCGACACGCGGGGGGGTGGGTTTCCCCATAGCGGGTGGGGGACCCCCCGCGGCCCGTGCGCCCCAGCCCGGCCCCAGCGTCGCAATTTACGTGGGTGGGCAAAGCGGCGCTTTCCCCTCCTTTGGGGGGCACAGCGGGGAAAAGGGCCCTGTGCCCCCGAGGAGCTGCCCGGAGGAAATTGGCCCGGGGGCTCAAAAGGACAAAAAGAGGAAGGGGGCGCCGGGAAAAGGGGTAAAATATTTTAAAGTTTTTTTTTTTAAGGTGCTGCTGTGGCCCCCTATATTCTGCCTTTTGGCCCCCCATAGCATGCCTGTGGCCCCCCTAATGCCTTCTGCCCCGGGCCCCCCCTAATTTCCTGCCCCGTGGCCCCCTATATCCCGCCCCGGGGGGCCCCCTAATGCCTGCCTGCGGGGCCCCCATAATGCCTGCCTTTCGGCCCCCTTTATTCCGCCTGGGCCCCCCTATTTCCTGCCCGCGGCCCCCCAAAAATTTCCTGCCTGCGGCCCCCATTAAAGCCTGCCCCGCGGCCCCTTTTTTTCCCGCCTGGGCCCCTATAATGCCTGCCTGCGGGGCCCCCATATCCTGCCCGCGGCCCCCTTTAAAGCCTGCCCCCGGCCCCCTATAATGCTGCCTGCGGCCCCCCTAATGCCTGCCTTTCGGCCCCCCTTAATGCGCCTGCGGCCCCATAATGCCTGCCCGCGGCCCCCCATTTAAAGCCCGGGTGCGGGGGCCCCTATGCCTGCCGCGGCCCCATAAAAGCCCGCCTGGGGCCCCTATTCCTTTCCTGTGGCCCCATACCCGCCCGTGGCCCCCAAAAGCCTGCCCGGGCCCCTTTATTCCTGCGGCCCCCTATAAAACCTTTCCCCGCGGCCCCCTTAATTCCTGCCTGCGGCCCTAAAAATACCCTTGGGCCTTTTGGTCCCCATACGCTGTCTGTGGGGCCCCCCAAAGGCTGCCTGAGCCCCCCTACGGGTGCCCTGTGGCCCTATAGCCCGCCCGTCGGCCCCCCTACGCCTGCCTGTGGGGCCCCCCTAGCCTTTCCCGGGGGCCCCCATATGCCCGCCTGTGGCCCCCAACGGGCCCGCCTTTTGGTGCCCCCCCCATTTTGCCCGCCAGGTGCCCCATACGCCTGCCTGTGGCCCCATTCGCTGCCTTGGCCCCCCCTACGGGCCCGCCTGAGGTCCCTTTCGCCTGCCTGAGGTCCCATACGCCTGCCTTTTGGCCCCATACGCCTGCCTGAGCCCCTGTACGGATGCCTGTGGCCCCCTTTTGGGCCCGCCTGTGGCCCCCTACGCCCGCCTGTGGCCCCCATAGCCTGCCTGTTTGGGCCCCCATACGCCTGCCCTGGGTCCCTATTTCGCCTGCCCGTGGTCCCTATGCCGGGGGGTGGGGCCCCCCTTACCCCGGGGGCCCCCCCACGCCTGCCCGTGGGCCCCAAAAAGCCTGCCCCTGAGCCCCCCTACGCCGGGCCCGTAGCCCCATACGCCTGCCCGAACCCCTAAAATATATATTTTTCCCGAGGGCCCAGCTATATACCCGTGAGGCCCCCATATTTTTTATACCCACCTGGGTTTAAAGGGGGGCAATATTTTAATTATACCTGCCTGACTGAGGGGTTTATAAACTAAAAAACCTTTTCTGAATAAGGGGACTTATATACCCATAATTAAGGGGGTTTGGAAAAGTGGGGATCTAAGATATTTTTGTCCCCAAAAACCTCAGGGGGCAAGTCTTGGGCCCGGGGGCAATTGGCATGAAGGGGTGTGAACGGATGGAGAAAAAAAGGGGGAAAATGAACGACGCTTTATAGAAAAGACGGGCTCCGGGAGTCAATAAAAGTAACTGGGGAGTGTAAACACTTATATTTCTGCAGAGCATTACATAAATAGTATTACCACTATTTGGTCATGTTTTGGGGGGGTGGTAATTTCTTCAGAGCCTTTTTTTGTACAGTGATAGTACAAAGTGGGGGGGGGTTTGCGTTCGGTCAGGGTTTTGGGAGGATTTTTGAGCCCTTTAATAGTAATAGTTTTGGGGTCTTTTGGGTTTTTTTTTGGAGTGTTTTTTAAAATAACAATTTATTCGTCTGGTAAGGGTTTTTCTTTTTCCATGTATCGGTGGATTATTTAGTGAAAGTTATTTAGGGGTATTGCACGGGATACGGAGGGGGGCGATTTTGGGAAAAAGCAAAATTTTTTCAGGGCTGTTTTTCATTGTTCCCGTGATGCTGAAGGGGATGGACCCGGGGGCTTTTGTGGAAAGGCAGAAAAATTTGTGACAGGACCCGGCGGGAGGGGTGAGAGGGGAAATTGTTTGGGGGGTGTGGGGGGGGTATTTTTTTGGAGCGAGGGGGGGGGGGTGGGGGGCCAAATTTGGGTGTAAAAAGCCCAGGGGACCCAAAATTTCCTTTTTCCCCCGGGCCCCCGCCCAAATTACGGGGGGGGTATTTAAACCTATAAGGGGGGAAAGCCCTTTCTTTCTAAAAGTGGGCCCGTAAACCCAACCCACTTAACGGTGGAAAAATCGCTACCTTCTTACCGGGGATATACTTGAGTATAAGCCGACCCGAGTATAAAACCCAGGCAACCCACCCTTTTTCCACAAAAACCGGGGGAAAGCTTATTGATCGGTTTAAGCCTAGGGGGGGAAAATTTCCCGCGGCTATGGTGAAATTTTAAAAATTTAAAAATTTGTTCCCAAAAAAATTTTTGGCAGTTTTAAAATCCCCCTTTGGGAGGTAATTTGGGCAGTTTTAAAGTCCCCCCTAGGAAAATTTTAGGGGGGTTATAGGCGTTTTTTAAAGGATCCCCTAGGGTGGTTTTAGGCAAACTATATGGCCCCCCCAGGCAAAGGGAATAGGAAAACAATTTTCCCCCTTTGGGGTATGGTCCTCATAGGCAGGGTTTTTTTGGCAGTTAAAAGGTTTGGGTTTTTGGCTGGGATAGGAAAGGGAAAGGGCCCCCAGGCAAGGGGCCCAATTTGGGCGGGGATGGTCGCCTTTGGGGAGGTATAGCAGGCATAGGTTTCCCCTTTGACAGGGGTAAAAGGGAAAATATAGGTTACCTAGGCGGTATATGAAAGGGGGGAGGCTGGCATAGGTCCCCCTTGACAGGCAATAGGGGTATGGTCCCCCAAAGGAAATTTTAGGCAGTATGGCAGGTAAAAGGCATTACTAGGGGAGGTATAGGGAGGCTATTTGGCAGTTTTCTAAGCTGGGAATGGCCCGTATAGGCAAGGTATAGGCAGGGGGTATGGCGGGACTAGGGAGGGTTTTGGGAGTACTAGGCAGGGATAGGGAAAGGGGGTAGGGGTTTGTTTAGGCAGGTAATGGGCAGGTATACGACAAGGGGACTAAGGGAGGTATAAGACCGGTATGGATATACTAGGCAAAAAGGGGGTATAGGCAGTACTAGGCAGGTATACAAAACAAAAAAACCCCTTACCTCGATCCCCCTTTCTCTGTTTTCCCCGGGGGCGCTCCTCGGTCTTCTCGGCCCCAAAGGGGGGGGTTTACATCATAAAGGGCCCCGCCCAGAGTGATGACACCCTGCCTGTGCCCGGGGCCCGAGTTTTTCGGCCGCCCCGGGGTCCACTGCTCTCGCCCGCAGTGGGTATCTCTTTCTCGAACGCTGTCCCGCTGATCGGGATTCCCGTTATGTGCGCTTTCCCCGGGGGGGAAAGAACGGGGCCATCGCCCGGTTTTTCCCAGAGCTGACCGTGAAAATCGAGTATAAGCCGAGGGGGGGTTTTTTAAAATTTTTTTTGCTAAAAAACTCGGCTTTTACCGAGTATATCGATTTCTAAATGTGGGGTGCCCCAAAAAACAAGGAAAAAAGGTTTAAAAGGGAATTTTAAAAGGTTTGTAGGGGGGAGAAAAGGTTTGGGGTAAAAAAAAAAAAAAAAAAATTTGAGGATTCTAATTTTTTCTTGCGTTTTTACCCTTTATTGGCCCCGGGGTCGTGTTTGGGGGGCTGGGGAAAGAAAGGCTGGGGGGGTTTAATTTGGGGTCTTTTTGGCCCGAAGGGGGGGAGGAAAATTAGGGGAAAAATTTAAAGAACCCAAAAAAAAATTCAAGGGGGGGGGGAAAACCCAAACTGGGGTGGGGTGTTGGAAAAGTCTCGGTTGGGTAAAAATCCTTGCCCTGGGTTTTGGGGGGTTATATTTTGTTCCCCATAATTTCCAATCAGTGGCTAAAAATTAAAGTTTTTTTCTTGGTTTATTTTTTTAATGGTTTGGGGCCCCTGAGGATGGTTTTAATTGGGGGTTTTTTTTTGGGTTTTTTCCCCTTTGGGAAGGTTTAAGTTTTTTTTTTTTGCCCCGGGGAGGGGAAAGGGGAACCAAGAGGGCCGGGGGCCAGGTTTACACAAAGGCTTTCCCGGGGGGCCCAAAAAGGGGGGCCCTTAAATTAGGTTGGTTTTTAAGCGGCCCTGCTTTAGCCCTCATCAGAGAAAAAGAGAAGCTCTTGCCGAATGCCAAAATACACCGGACAAGAAGGGCCCGGTAAGGAGGGGAAAGGGGTGCCCGGCATTTTGGGGTGCCTGTGAGGTAGGGGATGTACTTTATATGTGAGATGTGTAAATACTGTACCCGCCCCCCAGCATTTTTAGAAGTGTGGGGCTGGCCCGCAAGTTTCTTCTAAAAAAAACCCGGGGGATATCGTATATGCCTTTTGGGAAAATACCCTTTTGGGTACGTTTTTTTGAGAAGATTTTAAAAAGCTGATTCCGGGGGGGGATTCAGTGGTGGATTTTGCCCCAGAAACCCGGAAATTTAATCCCGGGAGGGAAAATGATTTTAAATGTGTTTACATGGAAATTTTTTTGAGAATTTTTGGGTGTAATGTCAGCACCTGTAAAGTTTTTTTGAAAATGTTTTATGCACTTACAGCATAATGGATAGGAGGGACCCAAAACAGTCCGGGGTTTGTCTGGGTTTGGGTTGCCCCGTCGGGATTCTGATTTGCAAACGCCAAATTTTCCAAGTGGTGATATTATTTCTTGAGTTTCAAAAGTTTCAATTTATTTCTAAGGTCCGATAGTAAATTAAATTTTTGTGGACCTTTTGTAATATAATAAATTTCTGGGGGGCAGTTTAGTGATGTAAATTTTTGGGGTATGGTTTTGCAATTTAAAAAACATTTTGGGGTTTCAGTATGTGACATAAGTATTCCCAGGGGTACCCGTGAAAATCGGGTTCTTTTATTTTCTTATTCTGTTTTTGTGTATTACAAATTTTTCATGTTACATATTTTTTAAAGGGTGAAAAAAAAACAAAGACAAACCATAGAGTTCCCGCCTGTTGTGTAAAATGTTGATACAGAGGGGAAAGCCAAAAAAAAAACCCCCTGAGGGGAGAAAACCAATTGTCCTATTTGTCCCCATTCCCCAAATCCAATTTTGCATCGGAAAAATCCCTGGATTAACAAACCCTACTCCGAATCCCAGTCACTATTTCTTAACACTCCGAAAAAGCATCCCAAAACCCCTTTTTTAAAATCTGTTATTGAATTCACCCTGAAAATTCCCCCTTTTAAATTAAATTTGTGTAAAAATTTTTGTTTTTTAAAAAAGCCCAAAAACGGGAGGAAAAAATTTTTTTGCCCTTTTTGAAAATAAAATTTTTCCAAAATTTTTTTAAAATTTTAAAAAAATATAAAAAATTTTTAAAACGGAAAATTTTTTGCCCCTTTTTGAAAAATTTTTTTGAGGAAAAGGAAAAAAGGTTTTTGGGGGGGCATTGGGGGAAAAAAGCCTATTAAAACCCCCTTTTTTCCCCCCTTTTTATTTCCTTT
>JAODAL010040766.1:0-36569 GCA_025379985.1 Phyllomedusa bahiana
GAGCAAGTTTTTTTTTTTGTCTTTGCATCAAAAAACCCCTCTAAGCTCTGCTCTAGGAAAAAAGGAAAGATGGATATGAGATAGATATGAGAAGATGAAATAAAGATAGATAGAAATAGATAGGGGATGGAAAAGAAAAAAAGATAGATAGATAGATAGATTAATAGTAGATAGATAAAAGATAAATAAAGATAAAGATATAGATAATAGAAAGATGTAGAAATAGATAGATAGAAGATAGGATTAGATAGATATGAAGATAGATAGAAAAAGAAAGATAGATTAATAAATAGATAGATAGAAATTGATATAGAATATAAAAGATTAGATAAAAATAAAGATAAAGATAGAGATAGATAATAAAGATAATGATAGTAGATGATAGATGATAGATAGAGATAGACCTGGTTCCTCTTCTGTGGTGGTTTCTATTTGGGGAGATGTTGACAGAACCCCGGGGGCAGATCACGTAAGTCTCTCTCATTACATTGTATCAAATAATTTACATAATTGGGCTGTGAGGCTTGGATTGTCCACATCCGGCCGGCCATGTAGGGGGCGCAACTCCGCTTGGGAAAAAGGGCGGGGCCCCACTTGGCTCCAAGTAACCGGTAAAAGCAGGGGACCCGCGCTATTGTCGCTCGACGGCAGAACTTTGAGCTTAGTTTTTTGGTAATTTTTCTTCAACAATACAATAAGGAGGATAAGTGACCGTCGCCACCCCCGACGCTGACCGCAAAAAGAAACACGTTTACACTCCTTTGTCCATTTTTTTGTAAAGTTTTTTTACAAATTATTAAACCGCGGGGATATTTTTTTCTTGCAAAAAAAAAAAAAGTTACTAAATGTCTTTTTTTTGAAAAACCACGTATCTAATCCTATCCTGTGGTGGAACCCGGGTTTCTGAGCTGTGTATCTAATCCTGCCCCTGTGTGAACCGTCTTTCGGAAAGCTGGGGGTACTAAACCTTTTTCCCCTGGGGTTATTTTCGTCTGCTGAAAGCTGTGTATCTAAATCCTATCCTGTGTGATTTTCTTCCCCGAGCTGTGTATCCAATCCTATCCTGTGACACCTCATGTTTTAGGAAAAAGGCGGAGTTGCTCAAGCGCGGAGTTTGGAGAGGGCAAGCTGTTTTCTTTCCTCTGCGGGGGGGAGCCGCCCGTGAAAAGACAATTCCAGCCCCCCTGGGGCGCTCGGGGGTGGGGGGGGGCTCGGGAGTTTCAACTTTTGGCCTGGAGGAAAAAACCAGCTGGGGGGAGGGAAAAAAACCAAACCCCTCCCCCGCTACCTCCAGCAAGGAGAGGGAAAAAGTGATACCCGCAAAGGGGCGGGACCCAGCGCTGCAGGGGGTGGATGTCGGAGTCGGGGGAGGGAGGGCCCCCCTTCAGGGGCCCCCCAGGTGGAGGGCTGCGCGGGAAGGGGACTGAGCAAGTCCAGGTGTGCGGGGAGGAGGCTTTCAGCTGTGCCTCCGGAGTGGTGAGCAATGCAAGGCAAGATCAAAGGGGGCTCCTGCAGCTGCCCAGGGAGGTGAGAAGCAGGGGCTGCCCTAAGGGGAAAAGTGAGGGGCTGCTGGAGAGGAGAAAGGGGCAGGGGCTGGTGGGGAAAAAAAGGAGAGAGGTGGGGGGGGGGAGGCCGGGAACCCAAAAGGGGCCCCAAGAAAAGGGCCCACAGCCCTTTTGCAGGGGGTTCCCCCCGGGGGGATGCAGCCCCTAACCAAAACAATGGCAGGCGGGAGCGGGCTCTGCCCAAACCCCGGGAAAACAGTGCAAAGGGGGGGAAAATCCCTACCCCGTAAAAGAGATCCCAGCTGCTTTCTATCAAAAAAAGTGAAAAACCGGGGCCATACCCGAAAACCAGTGCAACAAGCCACACCCCCATGATGCCCACTAAAAAGCAATGCCATTTCTCCCACAGCCCAAGGGCCCTCCCCATAATCCCCCTGCACCCCGTGATAAACGAAAACCGGTGATAAAGGGGCCCCCATGTTTTTTTTAAGCCACCCCAAAACCAAGCCATTGGTGATTTTCGCAAAGGGGAATGGGACCCAGGAGAGCCCGCAGAAAGCACCGCAGCAGGAGCAACCCGGGGAGTCCCGGGAAAACCCCGGGGTTTCCCAACGCACCGAAATTTCGGGTGCTCGGCCCGGCCAGGGAAGCAGCGGGAAACCACCAAAAGGAAAGAGGTGGAAACCCCCAAAGGACAGGGGAAAACCGGTTTAAAAATCGATTCAAAAAATTCTTAATAAAGTTAAAGGGGTCCCCAGGGGGGCAAAATCCTTAAAGAGGGGTAATCCCGGGGTCCCCAGGGTGGGGGGATTGTGTCACCGGGGGATGAAAAACGGGGGGGTTTTGGAAGAGAGGGACTCCCCCTGAACCAAAGGGAGCAGGAATCCCCCTTTTTTTTTAAAAGAATACCAGCAATGAAATTAATAATTTGAAATTTTTCCCCGGGGCCCAAATAGTTGAAAAAAAAAGTTTAAAAATGAAAAGTGTCCCAAACAAAAAAAGGGGAAAACCTGGCCAAACGCTGGGGAAAGGGATAAGGGACGGGGGTGAGGAAGCTAAACTAAAAAAAACCCCTGATTTACAAAAACCCGTGGAAGTTTAAGGAGAACCCTATCCAATGAGGATAGATTCAGAGAGATAAACGGGGGAAAAAAAAACAGGAGGAATCGGGGGGGGAGGAGGACGGGAGATGGGGGCCCAAAAGGAGGGGGGGGGAGAATATAGAAGGCTCGGGGGTTTGGTTTTCCCTTCCCACCATCCCAGGAAAAACATAGCGGGATCCCCCCCCCCAAAAAAAGGGGGTTTTTTTTTTTATGGGAGAAATGACCGAGGCCCGGGGGGAAACCCAGGGGGGAATGCTGATGGAGGAGATGGAGCCCCCGAAAACCTTCGGGCTTCCCCCTGGGTGACGCCCTTTCCCCAAATGGAGGGGGGAGGAAAAAGAGGCAAAAGAAGGCCCTGGGGGAGACGTCCAGAATGGTATTTCCCCCCCTTCCCAGGGAAAACCCCGCAGAGACAGGGGGTGCCCCGGGGCAGGGGGTTTTGGCGGAGTTTGTCCGCTGGGGCCCCCGATGTAAACCCCATTAATGCCTCCTGACCCCCAAAAGCCTGAAGCCTTTTTCCCCCAGATGGGAAAGTGAGGGGGAAAAAAAATTTGTTTTTAAAACTGGTCCCACGGGAAAGGGGGTGAAATGTGGAAGTGGGGGAAGGGGAAAAAAAAACAGAGAGTATTAAAGGGGAAGGTGTAAGTAACCGGGGAAAAGTTTTGGGGGGGAGAAGGTGGGTGGAAGTGGGGGTGGTAAAAATTCCCATCAAAAAAATTTTTTTGGTGCAAATTTTCCCCGGGAAAGGGGGGTTTTGGGGAAAAAGTACAGGAATGATTTAAAGGGGAGTGGGAGCTAAAAAATGAGGGGGAAGAATGGGGGAGGGGAAAGGGGGGGTGAATGAAATATTCTTTGGGGCGAAAAAAATGAATGAAGGGGTTTAATTTTAGGAGGGCCAGCACAAGTAGGGATGGGGAGGGGGGCTTCTGGGCCCACCGGCCCCCCTTTTCCGGGGCGCAGCGGAAAAACCCCCTCCAAAAGTAGCGGGGGGGGGGGGGTACAGCTAAAGCAAATGTGGCGGGGGGAGGGGGACAGGTAATTTTCCCGCCCCCCAGCGGTTTCCGGGGGCCGAGGAAGGACCAACACCCCTTCCTGGAAAGGGCCCCCAAGAGAGGGAACCCCAAACAATTTACCATGGAGGGGAGGGGGATTCCCTGCCCTTTTGGTAGGGATGCATGGGGTCTTGCCTTCCCGAAGCAAAGGAAAAAAGGGGGAGGGAAAGTGCCAGGCAACTTCCTACAAAACCCGGGGAAGGGAGCATCCAGTTGGAATGGTCGTCCGTCTCAGATGGTTAAGCAAAGACTCAATCCCCGATAGATTCTAAGGTGGTGGAGCTCCTGTTTTGTGGTGGAATTCAGGTATCAGACCATCCTTTGCCCCTAATACATCTGTACCGGTCCCCTATATATGACGTGAGCTTCATGCGGGCAGAGGGACTGGAACATTTTTCGTCCCGTTATGAGCTCAAGCAGTCATTGCCCGAGTGGCGGGGTTTCGTCGCCCAAGCGTTATCCCGCCAAAACAACGTTAAGAGAGTGACCGTTCTAACACATACAATCACTCACATATTTAGACATCATGACCTGGCTAAGTAGGTACGGAGAGGTGGTCGCAGGTTCCCGTAGCAAGAACAGTGATGATCACGGTATCTGGTCAGGGGCCTGACTTAATTGTCAAGCTAGGTATGCAGGTAATACCGTCACTTCACATTCCGCCCTCCACCTTCCTCGTCAGGAGACAGAATCCTGGTCCTGATTACCAGGGCAGCCGAAGCTCTGTCGACAGCTGTGCGACCCCACACATTTTTAGTGCCCATGTGTAGGCACAGAGTGTATGGATTGTGTGGGGAAGTATGTCCATCTAGCTACATCCCTGTGGCAGGATTCGATGTCGACCTGTGGGTGACTTTTAGTCACCCCTTTAGCCGCTGCCCTCGTTCCTTCGTGCCAACAACCCCGCATCCTCTCGGCAGATGGGTGAGAGCAAAGGGCCTGAGGACGTGGGAGAGGACACGGATGAAGGGAACAACAATGCGAGGGAGCTAGAGGGTCGATGATCAAAAGAAAAGAAAACGGCAGCAAAATAAGGCGCAAGGAGGCGCCTCGAAAGAGAGGGAGGGGCTTCCCGGACCATGCCGGGTGTTCTCTGACCTGAACCCGAAACGACCTCCAAGCAGTTGAGACCCTGAGGGAAAGCGTACATAGAGGAAGAGACCAGAATGGAGGAGGAGGAAGGAAGCCCGCCCTCACCCGCTGCCCCTATCACTCAGGCAGGCGAAGGAGAGGGAGCGATGGAGGTGTGAAGGGAGAGCGGGCTCACGAAACGGAGTGCAAGGAAGGGAGAGGGAGGGAGAAAGTGGGCGACTCTCCACGCTAGAGTGGGGACCACTCTAACTCCCCGTAACACTAAGCCTGATACCGGTCAAGGAAGGCACGGTAACCCCCTGCTGATTGAGGTCGCCAAAAGGGTACGGAGTCCTCGATAGCCACCCAGCTTCATCAGATAGAGGAAGAGGAGACAACTACAAGAAGGCCGGGCGAGGACCTTCAGGGAGCGGTGTTATTGCCCCCGGGAAACCCCAAAGGGTAGCTAAAGACCCGGGGGAAGGGAAAAAGTTGGGATTGGACCAATAGGATATAACTTAGGGTAAGTCTGTTCGCAGGGTCAGGCTCCTGCCAGGACCGCCCTTATCAGGGCGATTTGACCTGTAGAGGAAGCAGAGAGGTCGAGTGCTCATAGTCCCCCTCTATGGCTTTATAGGATACGTTTACACCACCCACTGTGTCTCCCAATACTGGTATATGGTAGTTTGATTGTGAGGTTTTATGTATCGATATGCTTTTTTAGCTAATTATATAAAAGGGTTATGTTATAAGGCCATTTTTTCCTCATTGTGGTTTGTTTGGTAGTGGCTTGTGGAGGAAATTGCTATACCCACTATATTTGTGTGGCTTTTGGTATTCTCTTGGAAGGGAAAAAGCCAGGCAACTGAGTGGTGGTAAGGAACAAGCGACACCTGGGGAAGGTGTTAACACTGAAATATGGATAGTCAAGTGTGAGTCTGCAAAGGTAACCCCCCGACCTCAGATGGTGAGGAGGAGGGGGAGTGGTAGAGAGTAAAAAGAAGGCTGTTGAGTCTGATAGAAAGTGAGTCTGGTTTATTTACGGTATATATATTTTGTATGTAGTTGTGTATGTATATAGATAATAAAAAAAAAGAAGTGATACACTTGGTGTGTATATATATATATAAATATATATATGATAAATATATATATATATATATATATAAATAGAAAAGGGGGTTAGGTAAAGATAGGTGGTTGGAGTGGAAATGGGGGAGAACTGAAAGAGTCTGGTTCCTGCAAATATAAGGAATGGAATGGAAATATGATTAATGCAGACATAAACACAGGGCCATAAACTGGACTTGGACTTGAGGGCCAAGTATCTCTTGGGGGGTTTGCGAATAGGAGTGGTGTATGGGCACAGAAGTTTGAGGATTCAAGAAAAGGTGTGGGATATAATAAATGTTAAATATATGTAAATATGTATATAAATGGGTAAAGTAGTTTTGTGGGCACGAGTGAGGGTAACACGGGGAGAATGAATAGTGAACGTGTGGTGAAGTTAGATCTGGACCGGCAGGGTTTGTAAATAGTTTATTATAAGCTTTACTGTCCAGTTTTGTAATGTCCCAGCAATTACCAACATTAAAAAGAGTTCTGCTGAGCGGTGTATCGTAATCCTATCCTGTGTGATACCGTCTGCTGAGCCATGTATTTAATCCTCTCCTGTAGAAAATAGCAACAAAAACCAAGGGACCGGGCGCTCGTTTCGTGATTGGTATAACTACCGCGTCTGCAAAGCACCAATCAGGAACACCTATATGTATTCCACTGCTATTGGTCCGTTTGTCTTTACCTCCACTTTTTCTGACCAATCAACATTCCGCACCCGTATTTCAAATGATAGTAAGCCCCTTTGGCGCTCTAGATTTCACTAGAGGGCGCCTTTTTATTTTAAAAGCACCCAGCTCACCTTTTGGCTCCTTCATACTACCCGCCTAACTTCTCATCATTGGCTAATGTACCCAACTACATTTTTACCTACATTCCCCGGGATTTATCTACATCCCGTCAGTTTTAAACTTAAAATATCCATGATTTATCTACATTATGGATATACATATTCAGGAAAACAGCTCTTTTTCATATTTTATTTTGCAGAATAAAGATCTTCACTTATTGTTCACTATCTTCACTTGCACCGCGCTCACAGCGTCTTTAGCGCTACTGTGATCTTCACAGACACCTGATTGACAGCTCATCCTCCAATCTTCTTTGATCCTCTTCATCTCATCACTGCGATCACTCAAATCCAACACGTCCACTTGAGTTGACATGCATCAAACTCCAATGACAGCCTGTATACTGTTTCTATAAAGGTGTCATGACACTCTGTAATGTATACTTCTGAGGAAGCACGGTCCCACGTGCGAAACGCTAAAGTATTTTATTATTTACCATGTCCATGTTAATAATCCTGTGAAGGTAATCCCTTTACACTTTTAAGAATAAAGTGACATTTTAAATAAGCCTTTAGCTCGGGCTTTATTTTATTCAACACGTGCACCGGGTCCATTTAATCCTATCCTGTGTGATACCGTCTACTGAGCTGTGTATCTAATCCTATCCAGTGTGATACAGTCTGTGCTGAGGGCCTGTATGCAAATCGCGTCCTGTGTGATACTGTCTGCTGAGCTGTGTATCTAATCCCATCCTGTGTGATATCGTCTGCTGAGCCTCTGTACCTAATCCTATCCTGTGTGATACCGTCTCCTGAGCCGTGTATCTAAATCCGAAAGGCCTAGTGTGATATCGTCTGCTGAGCCACTGTACTAATCCCTAAACCTGCGTGAGCAACCGGTCTCCTAGTCCATGTAACGAATCCTATTCTGAGTGAAACCCGTCTGCCTGAGCCATGTAGTCTAATCCTATCCTGTGAGGGTGATACCGTCTGCTGATCGTTGTATCCTAATCCATCCTGTGTGAAACCGTCTTCTGGGCTGTTATCTAATCCCTGTCCTGTGTGATACTGTCTGCTGAGAGCTGTGGTATCTAATCCTGTCCGGAGTGTGTGATACTGTCTGCTGAGCTGTAGTATCTAATCCTGTCCTGTTATGATACTAGTCTGCTACTGTGTATCTAATCCCGTCCTGTGTGATACTGTCTGGCTAGAGCTGTGTATCTAAGTCCGTCCTGGTGTGGATGGACAAACGGAGCTATTATACTTAATGATATAAACAACCCGGGAGCCGGATGATGATGCGTGACCGGGTGCAGATTGTTACACATCGCCATTAACAATACTCAGTCACATCCCGTCGGTGACGCCGGTGCGGCGGGTCTCTGCGGGTGGCGGTGGCGCTGGTGCGGCGGGTCTCTGCGGGTGGCGGTGGCGCTGGTGCGGCGGGTCTCTGCGGGTGGCGGCGTGGGTGTGCGGCGTGTTTGGACCCTTGTAAATAAATGGTGGAATTGAGGCGTGAGAATGAATCTGGCGCCGTTAAAATTTCCCCTCGCTCGCTCGTTTCTCAGAATTCCTGTTGTCATGGGGCGACCGGATAGGAATTTATATAAAAAAGAAAAGTGAAAAAGGTGCCTACCCTTCCGCCGCTGCAACTTCGGGATTATTCCATGCCTCAGTGAGAGGTCGGGGAGGCCCCCTCCATATAGAGCATCTCCTGTAATAATCCATCGAGATGCGGTGGAACCGGGGCCCCAGGCGGAAGAAGTGGGTGAAGGGCACAGTATCATTCTATCCCTGCAAACCTCCGAGCTTCGTCTCTTGGGAAAACGTGATGCAAAAGGATGTCATGGCTATATCAAAATGGGTAGTTCCTGTGGCCATATGAGGGTATTCCCCGGTGTGAATTGGTGTGGGGGTGTAATTGGGCCGGCGAGTGTGATCGGTTTGGCGTTTCCTTGCAGATGGGGTGAGGCAGTGGCCCCAGTGGGATCAAGGGTTTTTCCAACATGATGGGGTTAATCTCGGGCGGAGGATGGGCGAAGGTCATTCCCGGGTGGTGTGGATTGATGTTCGAGTATCCGTGCAGAAGTGGGCCATACGCCTAGGCGGAGATTTGAGTTGTGGTTTAGCCCAGAGGCCGATGATCGCTGGAACTGTTCGCAAGAGGATTGTGATTCGGGTCTGGCGGATGTGATGTTGTGAGAGGTAGGAAAATGGGAGGAGCGCCAAGATCGAGGCTACGGCGACGGTGGATGTTGTAGACGATGGGTCAAGCATCTCCAAACGTCCAAGTCGTTGTGGGTGTGGAGCCCAGGGTGTTAGTAGGTTAGTACTGACCAAAGTGTAGGGAGAGCAAGAAGGAGCGACGTGTGGCGAGGGGGGGGGGGGGGGCAGGTTGCATTGGTGGGCGGCCTGTGGGCTCACCGATGCGCGGTTACTCCGAGGAGCCGGCAGCATTGTCAGTAACCTTTCCCAGGAGGGGCCTTAGAGTGGAAAGGTGGTGTCAGGTGGGACGACAGGCATGAGGTCGGAGCAGGCCTTCAACTCACAGCGGGGGAGCTTGAAACCGAGCGAGTGGGACTCGTTCAGGGGGAGATGTAGTGCGCGTGGCCCCGGGGTTCAAGAGCGCGGGTGGGGGGGGGGGGGGGGGGGGGGGGGGGGGGGGGGGGTGTGGCCGTCGACCTCAACACCTCACAGGATCTGCATACGACATGGACTTCGTTCAGATTAGTCGCGTCCCCTTGTGTCAGAGCAGTGGGGGCCGTCACCGTCGGCAGGATCGGTTAACCACAGGAGCTCTACATCAGGATCCCGGGCCCTGGGGGTCCAGTAGTGCAGGCCGACAGCCTCACATATCTGAGAACGGCGACGAGGGTGGGACATCTTCAAGGATGATACCGGGGGCCGCTAGTGGTGGGAGCAGTGCGGGCGAGGTTGGGTCTGCACACCTCACAGGGAACTGAAGAGCCAGCAGGACTCTTCAGATTATGTCCGTGCCCCGGTGGGTCAGAGGGGGAAGGGGCCGCGAGCCGAGCCGGCAGGATCTGTAGGTACCGGGAAGTGACACTGTCATAGTGGAGTCCGGCCCCTGGGGTCAGAGCAGGCCGACACCACAGCAGGGAATCTGATAAGCCAGCGAGGACTCGCTCAGTGAGGAGTCTGGCTCCGGTCAGAGCAGTGGCCGACACCTCGAGCAGTGTAGATTCTATTCCGCACAGGACTCTTAGTGGAGTCTCGAGGTGCCGCAGGGTCAGAGGCAGGGTCGCACACCGTCAGCAGGGATCAGAGAACCACAGGACGTCCGTCACTGGGAGGGGAGTGGGACGGGACCCTGATGGGGACAGGAGCATGGGGCGCGCACCGTCAGAGGGTAAGCTGAGAGAGCGACAGGGAGCACTTAGGCGATAGAGTTGCAGCCCGGCGCGGTGCAGTGAGCAGATGGCCTGCACCTCCGGTGGATCAGGTATAACACAGTAGCTCTTCAGAGGAGCTCCGGGCCGCGGGGTCAGAGCAGGGGCCGCACCTCAAGCATCTGATACAGGACTTCTGTCAGAGGAGTGATCCGGGCGCCCGCTGGACGAGAGCATAGGGCCCGCACCGTGCACAGGATCGGCGATACCGCGCGCGTGACTCGAGTCACGAGTGAGGTCCGGGTCCCGACAAAGTGTGTGTGACTGACAATAATGAGGCTTATCTCGGTATTGACACTGCATTGCATGTCACTGGGGCTCACCGAGATCTGCCGTCTTGTGCTGGCAGATTGGGTCCTGATTTTAGAGGACAGAAACTGACTAAGACAGAAAGAATGTGAGCTTAGTTGTGCCGCATACAGGAGGCCAGAGTCAAGGGCTTAGGGCAGATACATTTCCTAGCCACGAGAGGCGTGACTGTGAGTGGGTGCAGAAAGATAAAAGCTGATCTTGAGATTGGTTGTTTGCCAAGGCGAAGGCTAAGACATTGCTTACAGTAGAGGAGACAGTAGTATTATGAATAAATCAGGGGCGCCCTACTGAGGGGCCGCCTCATATGAACAAAACATGTCTAATAGTGAAGCTGGTCGTTTTGTGTTACCCAACCCAGAGCCCATACAACCAGAGCTCATAGAGTAAACCAGATCCCATAGCAACAAAGTCCATACAACCAATCAAGCACAGCTTTCATTCTTATACTGCTCCCTGGAAACATAAAAGCCTGAGCTCTAAAGATAAGACAGAAAAAGGGCCTGATCTGAGGAAGGGTTAGGTCGGGCGAAGGGGGGAGGAGCCATTGTCCTCGGTGATTTATGTGTGATCTGGGGTTGACGGACCTGTTTGAGACACGGAAATCCGTGGAGGAAGGGAATAGGAACCTTCTATACTCATCCCATAATTGCGCGCCTGGACACAGAATAGGACTACGAGTCTTCTAGGAATTTTTAACAGAGATGCGTAAATGGGTCGAGAGTTCCAGTATTTTAGACATTGTTTGTATTTACAGACACTGGCCCGATTAAGCGCTCACATTACGAGGATACTTA
This sequence comes from Phyllomedusa bahiana, assembly GCA_025379985.1. Lineage (NCBI taxonomy): Eukaryota > Metazoa > Chordata > Amphibia > Anura > Hylidae > Phyllomedusa > Phyllomedusa bahiana. The sequence continues at coordinate 11,154 of JAODAL010040766.1, forward strand.
GTTCCAAGGGGTACTGAGAGTACTAAGATGGAGACACGCCTGGAAGTACTTCCTGAAGTGAGTGTAGGTTTGTTTATGGGAGCTTGAAAAGTTGGTGGAATCAGTTGTAGCGAGACTAATGTGGGACATAGGGATACCCATTTCATTATGAGAAGTGGTTAGCACGGTGTCAAGAGGCTTTCCCTGAGGGGGGTCGAGTGAGTAATAGCTTATACAGCCCACATTAAAAAGCAACAGGAACGGTCCAGACAATGTTGCTACACATCTTGAGGTTAGGTACACTGACTTTTTATATAGGCTTCTTAAAAGATGAAGATAAACACAGATGGATACAGGGCGAAGCAGGAGTTTGATGGATGGGCAGGAAAACTGGACAAAATACAGTGATCGACAAACAGGCATGTTTTTGCAAATTTGGTAGAACTAAACAGGGAAAAATTTTAAGCGAATATGGCTAGGGAAAAAGGAAAGCAACTATTAAGTTCATGAGATCAAAGACCGTGCTGGGGGTTCAAACATACAGACCCAAAACAAATAAATACAGTGTTTAAGGAGTTCTATGAAGAGCTATATAGGGAGGGGCTCCCAGTATCAGGCCAGGCACAAACAAGCTTTCTAGACAGGTTAAAATTGCCGTATGGAGTCCGGATGTAAGATTTGGCTAACCTCAATGCGCCATAGAGTTGGAGGAATTAATGGCCACTATTAACGGTATACCCAAATAGTAAAGCGCCCTGGGTGCCGAAGCATTACGGGGTATTCTACAAACATTTAGGAACGAGAATTCAGGAGAGGTGCTCATTCAGGGGTGTATGAGAAGAATCATAGATAAAAAGAGGGGTTGATGTCCCGTCGTCCAACACGAGCGTATATCAGGTGCTTACACAAGGAGGGAAGGTCCCGGAGTTGTCCTAGCTCCAGAGCGGCCGATATCAATTAATTAATGTTGACTATTAAATTCTCTCCCAAAATATTGGCTAACAGACGATCGCAGCGGTGTAGATGCCTAAGTTTGGTTGGGGCCACAACCAAAATGTTTTTGATAAGAGAGGAAGATCGGGGTGGCAAATATCAAAGTGTCTTAGCCGGTCTGGTATAGTATTGGAGGGATAAGGTGGAACATATAAGATTGCCCAGCGCTTTTCGCCGTGATGCGCCGAAAAGGTCGTTTGATAATGTGAAAATGGTCATGGCTGTATAAGGTCATGTCGCAAAATAGACATCAAGGTAACTTAGGGCTTTACGGAGCTATTTATGACAACCTATGGCAAGAGTAAACACTCCTTGGATTCCTTTCGAGATTCTCCTATTCGAGTATACAGAAAGGGTACACTGGGCAGTGGTTGCCGGCTCTCCCCCATTTGTTATTTAATATTGCCGCTTGACCGTGTCCTTAGATATTAAATCTTTCAGATACCTTCGAGGGAAGATAAAAGTGGGGAGGAGAGAGTGGTCAAGTGTAAGCTGATTTGCGACGACATGATTCTTTGAGCCGTATGTTCACCAAGAATTCATTAGTTGGTATGGGTAATAACATTTTTGAATCAAGTGGATCGTCCTTAGTGTATAAAATTAATGAGAGGTGTCTAAAAGCCAGGCTGCTTATCATGCTAGGAGATCACAGGGGAGTGGTGTCGGTTAAGAGAGGGGGTCCAGGTAGTCTCATCTGCCGTGACATATTTGTGGGGATAGAGAATTGGAAGAAAGAGCTCAGGATTGTACCAACTGAATTATGTCCCTTGTATTGATAAAATACGAAGGAAGTTTTAAGAGAAGATGGAGTTCATTAACATTATCTTTATTGGTATGGGCAACAGTTTGATCGTAAAATGATAAGTCTTTTGCTCAGCTTATTATAGGGTCCCTAGCAAAACTTGCCCATTCTGTCGGGAAGCATGAAGGATTAAACAGGTTACAATCATCATTGAGGTGAAATTCTTATGAATTCAAAGAGAGCTAGGATTTCTATAAAAAAGGCTGTAGTTTGTCCAAGTTGGACGGGTTACACTACCCAAGTATATTCAGAAGTAGTATAATTTAGCGGCGTTGTGCGTCAAGTGAGAGAGCTGGTTGAACAGATCAATAGCTTTCTCTAACTTACATCTGGAACGGCACTGCTAGCCCGGAGACCTAGTTGCACTCTTACATACGCCAGTTAGGGATCTTCCCCCGCATGTTAAAAGGAAGTGTGGTGACTCAGAGACGCGCTATGCCACTGGAAGCAAGTCAGGAAGCTGTTCACTTTGCCGGTGGGCATCTCTCGAAATATCTCCCATCTGTGGAACTGCCCTCTGTTCCGGCTTGGAAGTGGAAAATAATTTTTTTGAGGATGGAGAATTAAGAGTATCAGATCTACTGGATGACCTAATCAATGAGAAGGGGAAAGTAAGGTTCGTTGACTGGCAGAGAAATGAGAAGGAGAGTTATGGTGGCACAGGGGGAGGGACAAGTAGCTTCCATACTGGCGAAGTGAGGGCCGTTTTGTAAGTCTTAAGATGGATAAAAACTTAGCGCAGCAGAATTCGTCGGGTTTATTCGATGGAACTGGTCAGGATTGGTCACGACCGCAGTGGTTCCTTGACTATGATCTACAAAGAGATTGAGTGGACGAGAGTGCTTGCGACCAATTATGGAAATCCTGTTTCCGTGATTCGGTGGTGAAAGGGATGTTGAGAGGAACCTCGAGATACATCAAAAATCAGGCAGGGAGTGGAAAATTAGAACCTCAAGTGTATATCTACAAAACGTTGGAGGGAGATGTTCTTCCGGCTTGGTGCTCACACAGCCACTTACGCGTTTAATCTTCCGTTCCGGAATGCCCCGCGCACTAGGGGCTCAGGAATGTCCCAAATGCAAGCTACAGAAGACAGACCAGGGTGATACATGGTATGCGGCAATGTCCCCGAAGCAAAAGAAAGTATTTGGTGGAGGAATAGCTTCATTATTGTTGTGCATATAAAGATGTGTGGAATGTGGAGGTATGCGAGTGATCCTATAAGCACAATCTTCCCATTTATATCCTGTAATGGACAACAGGGACTGGAGAGACTCTTCCTTAAGGGAAAATCACAAGGGGGTGCACACGTTATTATTGGTGGGCTAAGAATTGTTATCCTAAGACAAGAGGTTTGAGAGGGAGTGCCTCGAACAAAGGATGAGAGCTCGCTCCTTGTTGATCAGCGTGCGCTAGCTAACTATAGGGATAGAATTGATGAATGAAACAAATAAGAGCGCTAATGTCCTGAGAAGTGTTCTTTAATAAATGGAAGAGGTGTTATAGATTAAAACTTTTCGTGATAGTGGAGTTAGGGGAGCTGATGGAATCACTTTCGCCTTCCGATTACTACCTCAGGGAAAAAGTTATGGCTGGTTCCCTGGGAAGACTGAGGTAGTGGATGATAAGTAGACTAAGGATTTCAGGGTTTAATAAGGCTGTGATAAGAGGTAACAGAGGAGGGCTTCCCTGTCCTGGTTAGGGATTCCTATCTATGAGGTTGATTGATGAGGGCCACACGCGTAACAATGTTAGTGTGAGATAGTAAGATGGTCCAATTCCAAGGTTGAGTGGAGGTGGAGGCAGAGAGGAGGGACTTTATGGGGATTGGTTTAAAGATTGGCTCGTGTTTTTCCTTTATTTCATTTGGTTCTTACTAATCATAATAAGTTGAGAAGTTGTATAATTTCAACGAACATGTTAAATGTAATATATGGAAAAGTTATCAGTTGATTGCAACTTGACGGTAATGTAAATGTTGACATGTTTCCTTCCCAATAAAAACATGTGTAAAAAATAAAAAGCAGAGCTCTATTGTTGCTGTGAGGTCTGGTTGCTATGAGCACATTGGTTGGCTATTGGGCTCTGGTCCGTTTGGGCTGTGATTGGTACTGTGAGTCTGACTGGTTGCTATGGGCTGGTTGACATGTTGAGGTTCTAAGGGCAACAAGGAAAGTCTGTACTATTAGGCAGGTTTTATGATACATAAGGCCCACTTCTCTGTGGTGAGACTCTGCTATAATTGTTGCCCAGCAGAGACTGTAAGAATCAATTTGCGATATAATTCGCCCTTTGTGGTCTCATTTGCATAATTTTAACAAAAATGGATCTGTTCCCAGAATAATAGGTTGGGGGGGGGGCGGCCATTCCTTCCCCGTAATCAGCACTTCGCTAATAGAGGGCAATGGTTCTGCGGCGCGGGCTGAAGAATCAATTACACAGTGAGATGGGAAGATGCCACGTGTCCAGCAGAATTATACCACTGTAAAATCCCGGCGCCTGGCACCCGTGCTGCGCACCACGGAGGGGCGTAAGGAAATTTGGATTCCTGTCTGTGCGAGGGGAGGGGAAGGGATAACGCTGAACCGGGCCTCAAAGCGGTCGAGCGATATATAATTTGTAGGAGAATCGCCCGGAGATCCACAGAAATATTACACTGCTTCAGAAATGTGTAAAAGCCTTTAGGAGCAGGGGAATCCTGCGCTGAAGCTGTCGTGATATTGTCCCATGATAACACTCCCTGTCCGCTCTGCACTCACGAGCATCACAGTTAGAGACCCACAGCCTGATTGGTTGTTAGGAGGAACATGTCCCCATGATACACTTCTGTCCCTCGTGCACTCACAGCTCAGTGTCATTAGTACCCCAGTTCATTTTCCATTGCCCAATTGGTTGGGTATAGTAGGAAAAAAATAGGAGCGATAAATAATGATCTGAAGGATTAAGACAAGACCTCTGGCACTGCACTGAGGTGAGAAAACCTAAGAGAGCCTTCCAAAAAACTATATTACCTCTTATCACCCCCTAAAGTTTTTAGGAAGTGGAACGGCACTTAAAGTGGATGCGACCACTCTTCATCTTGGGATGTGGATAATGTGACGGCTTCTCCCAAGAGCTCAGGGTGGATCTAGTTGTCACATCTGACAGTCTGGTTGCTATGGATACACAGCCTAACCTGGTTTCTATGGATACTCAGCCTAACATGGTTGCTATGGATACATAGCCTAAACTGGTTTGGTCCTCATGGATACGACATCCCGCACAGCCTAAACTGATGTCTAGGATAACACAGCTAACCTGGTTGCTATGGATACACAGCCTAACATGGTTGCTATGGATACACAACCTAACTTGGTGGTCAAGAAGCGTCTACTTAGCAACCAGTTCCCCTCAGCGTCGCCATGTACTCACCGCGGTGAGGGGCACGGCCTTCAGCACCTTGTAGTCCTTTTTGGGCTCCAGTCTGTAGATATGATGGTCGGTGACCACGAGGCCTCTGTCCTTACACTTGTTAAATCGATTTATCTGGAAAGTGACAGAAAATTACAACAATGAACCCTGCTAAAATATGACATATAACACAGCTCAGGAGCTAGTATCACACAGGAGAGGATTAGATACACGGTTCAGAAGACGGTATCACACAGGAGAGGATTAGATACACAGCTCAGCAGACGGTATCAACACAGGATAGGAATTAGATACACAGCTCAGAGACGGTATCACCAGATAGATAATATAGTATACACCAGCTCATAAAAAGCAAGAAACAGTATCGATCACGGATGACGGATTAGATACACAGCTTCAGGGGCAGACGGTATCAGCACAGGAAGGATTAGCATGAGACAGCATGCTCAACAGACACAGTATCACACAGTGTATAGGATTAGATACGACAGCTCAGCAAGACGGTATCACACGGATAAGGGATTAGATTACCACAGCTCAGGAGACGTATCACACAGAATAGATTAGATTCGTCAAGCTCCAAGACAGACAGTATCACACAGGATAGGATTTAGATACCAGAAGCTCAGCAAACGGTAACACATAGTATATGGATTAGATACACGCTCAGCAACATTGAACACACAGGATAGGATTAGAAACACGCTCATCAGCGCAGATCACACAGGATTAGGATTTAATATACCATCTCAGCAGACAGTATCACACATTAAGGGCTGTGACATCATGCTAGGTCACCTCTCTAACCCTCCCTTGTCAGGATGCTCCCATGAGGTCTTGCAGGTTGCCGGCCGCTCCCTCCACCTCTGTGTTTTTCAATTGTTTATAAGGAGGCACAAAGAGTTCAATAAGTAGCATCAACCCATGGATTGTGGCCTGTGTCCTGGATTCTCAGGACATACGTCCCTGGGCAACTGCCTAGTGTGCCCAATGGATAGGGCAGCGCTGTGTATGGGCACTGTATGGCGTCACATGACTCTAGCTAGGTGCGACATGATGGTCGGGGGGTATTGGGGGAGTCATGGCACTTTATGGGATGTATGGCATCACATGACACTAGGTAGGTGCAGCCTTTGGCAGTACATGGACACTATATGGGCACTTATGGCATCACATGACTCTAGCTAGGTGCGACATGATGGTCGAGGCAGTATGTGGCAGTACATGGACACTATCGGGGAAATTTATGACTCACAGACTTACTAGGTCGCAGGGTGGTCGGGGCAGTATGTGGCAGTACATGGACACTTTATGGGCACTGTATGGCATCACATGACACTAGGTAGGTGCAGCCTGTGGCAGTACATGGACACTATATGGGCACTTTATGGCATCACATGACTAGCTAGGTACAGCATGATGGTCGGGGCAGTACATGGACACTTTATGGGCACTTTATGGCATCACTTGACGCTGCTGTGTGTACTAATATTATCACAGTGTGGCGGTATATATATATTATTTATATTTATATATTATAAAATATATATAATATAATATATATGCCCCTGAGTGAAGCCGTTTTGTCTTGGCCCTATTTGGGGTTTTGCACCTTCTCCATGTATGACCTCTGTATAGGTGAGCACCAATCTAGGTCCCAGTCGGAATGCCCATAGCTGAAGTGTGTGGGCTGAGCCCCTCGCCACTGCGGCTTTTTTAGTTCAATGACGCAAGTAACAAGCTATAATTATTGATCCTCCTGTTTCCTCTGCTTTTCCTTCATGTGATGACGGCAACTTCAGGAGCTGTAGATCATGAGTCACAGGAAATTCAATGTATATAGATAGAATGAGCTCAGCATGAACTAGCTAATACAGAGTGCACTATATGGCAGCACTCTTACAGGGCCAGTCCTACTAAATCATCTATACACGCACCGCCAGACTGCCCCCGTGTGACTATAACCTGCACAACCCTACACAGGTGGCGGTTTTCGACATCAGCAATGGTAAATTACACCAAATCAAGATGGCGGAGACCGCGGGGAGAAATTCCCAAAAAACTGTCCCAGCTCCTCTGTCCCTCCTCCTGCCGGGGACCGAGACATTGTCTATGGACAACACAGAAGATTCTCTGTGTTACAAAGTTTGCAAACAAGAATGAAAAAATATAGCAAAGTCACCTGCACCTACAGCCTGCCATCACCCAAAGGAGACCAACAACATGTCCTCTACCTGCTCCCGAGCTATAAACTGACCAGAGAGAAGCGGTGACTGATCAGACAGCGATGTGGAGAACCAGACTGACCCCCGGAGGAGAAGATTGCAGATCATGGAAGTGGGCACGGGGAGAGAACCCGGAGAAGAGCAACCTTCACCTCCAACAATCCCCCCAAAACCACGTCCTACCAAGAAGATGAGAGCCCGGGCCGGGGGGGAAAACCGAAGAAAAAATACGAGATGATAGAGGATAGAGGATGGAGGGGTTTGATTTGGGGTCATTAGGAACAAAAGGTTTTATTTGCCAAATGCAGAAAAATGAGAGGGAGAATTTTAAGACTTTTTTTTTATTTTCTGCAAATAGAAGTTTCCGTCCATTTCATTAGTTTTGGTGTTTTCCCCCTTAAACTGTAGGATTGGGGGGAAAACTTTTCTGGACCCCTTCCACAAGTTTTCAAATAGTTTGGTGGGAAATTTTTGGCCCCCTTTTCCGACAGAACCTCTTTCTTCATGATCCCCACTATTTTGTGAAGTGCACCAGTCCCTCCTGCAGCAAAAAAAACCCCAACATGATGCTGCCAGCCCCTGTCTCACAGTTGGGGATGGTGTTTTGGTTTCCCAAGCTTCCCCCCTTTTCCCCTCCAAATGTACGATGGTCATTAGGGGCCAAAACAGTTCAGCTTTATTTTTGGTAAACCCCAAAGGCAAAACTTGAAGCTCCTGGGCCCTATGCAAAAAGTGAAAGGGGGCCCCCCCAGTTTCCAGTCCATTTACAATACGTTGTTTTCTTATGTGGCAAAAGGCTTTGGGCCCCCTCAGACGCAGGGCCCAGTAGCGACTGCACCTCTGCACCCCTGTGCTATCCCCCGGTCAGCCACAGGACATGTCTCCAGAAATGTCGGTTTTGTTCCTACTTTGAAAAACAAGAATTGGTTTTCTTTTTTTTTTGGGAGTAATGGCTTTTCCGGCAGAGGGGGCCTTTAGCCATGTTGATACAGGACTGTTTAAAAATGTGGATAATGCCCAAAATTTACATTTTGCCGATCTACAAAAGGTTTGTTGCTTTTGTTCTTGGGTTATATGATATTCAGCCCAAAGCACGTTCATCTCTGAGACACAAAAAACCCGTCTCCTTACTGAGCGGTAGGGATCCCGGACATTCCCATTTTTTTGTACTTTGTATAATTGTTTGTACAGATAAACCCGGGCCTTCAGGTTTTTGGGGAATTTGCACCCAAGGTGATCCAGACTTGTGAAAAGTCCACAATTCTTTCCCTGATATCTGGCTGATTTCTTTAGACTTTCCATGATGTTACAAAGAAGCAGTGGTCTTGGTGTGCTAAAAAATACATCCAAAAGGGTGTCTCTTTTTAACTAGATGTTCCCAATAAACCTATCAAAGCTTCCAAAGACCTCCCGATCATATGGGGGCCCCCGATTATGTAAAGGCGGAGTCATCCCAGTTAGGGAAAAACTTCGACTCTGCGGGAAAGTAAAAAAATGCCTTAAAAATTCTCCCTTCATTATTCTGCATTTGGGAATAGAAATATTTTTGGTTTCCCTAATTGACCTAAAAGGGGAAAGGGTTTTATTCTGATTTCTGTCAGAGAAAAAAAAACCTGCAGTGGGGCTTTATAAAAGGGGGAGGGAGAAATTGCAGATGGGGCTTTATATAGAGGGAGAAAAAAACCTCAATGGGGCTTTTTTGGGGTGTGGAGAAAAACTGCAGGGGGCTTTATATAAGGGAGGGAAAAAAACTGCAGGGGGGCTTTTTATAGAGGGGATGGAAACTGCTGGGTTCAATTGTAGATAGATAGGATGGATACATATGACATAGATCGAGCAGTAGTTCTCCTCTCCAGGTTTCAGCACCATGGACAGTGAGGTCCCAGCTTTCCTTATTGTTGTCAAATCCCATTAAAGTCTATGGAGGAAAATTCTGAGAACAGCCTATGTTGGGGGTTATGATCCTCCAGGATCCGGCTTTACCCTCCTGATGATGACTTTGTAGTGATGCTTCTGCCGTCATCCACTGATGACCAGGGTAACACATCGCAGATTAGACCACACCTCCCGGTCACTTATCAATAGGGAGAACATGCTGTATATGGATTGTCAGTGGAATTGGCGGGAGCTGTATACGTGTGTCTGCAGTGAGCTCCCCCTAGTGGTGGGTACAGGCAGCCAGGCTCCCACCATGTATCTCTGTGGAGGGGGCAGTCTGAACCTCTCTATTAGACAAGGCTGCGACGAGGAATGAGGGAGATCATTTCTACAGTCCATAGTTGTGATGGGGATTCAGGTGCAGCAATCAGGGTGGGGAGGGACGGACACTCACCTTCCGGATGTGACAGGAGAAGAGGACGGAGCGGTGGCCATCTTTTTTTCTCAGGGCCTGAAGTGACTTCTGGAAGTGAGCGGCTCCACCCGGATTCTCCACTACCTGGGTGACACCAAATAGAACAAGCTCAGTCTATGTCCACCGGAGTGTTCATCGGCAACAAAAAGGAGAACGGGGGGCCTGCAGGAACACCCCCGGAACACCCCCAGACTACCAGGGTAGCCAAAACCCGGCACCGGGGGTACCCCAAGGGAAAACCCCCACCCCACCAGCAAAGGCGCCAGGAACACCCCTGGACCACCAGGGAGTGCACCAGGAACACCCCCGGGCCACAAGGGTACGCCCCAGGAACACCCCCAGACCACCACGGAACGCACCAGAAACACCCCTAGGCCAAGGGAAAACTACCCAACACCCCCCCCCCCCCCCCCCCCGGACCCCAAAAAAAGGGTAGTAGGGGTTCATCCCCACCACCAAGGAAGCCCAGGAACCCCCCTAACCAGAAGGGGAAAGTACCAGGAAAACCCCCCCCCCCCCCCCGGGCCACCAGGGTACGTCCCAGGTACATCCCCCCCAAACCCCAGGGACGCCCCGGAACACCCCCGACCACCAGGGGACGCCCCCCGGGAAAACCCCCCCGGACCAACAGGGTACACCCCCCGGCCACCCGGGGTTTTCCCAGGAACACCCCCGGGGGCCAACAGGGGACACCCAGGGAAAACCCCAGACCCCAGGGTATGCCCCCAAAAACCCTCAGACCCCCAGGGGATGCTCCCGGAACACCCCTGGGGCCACCAGGGTACGCCCCCGGAACACCCCAGGCCCGCAGGGGACAACCCCGGAACACCCCCCACCCCAGGTACCCAGGAACACCCCCGGACCAACAGGGTACACCCCAGGAACACCCCCGGACCACCAGTGTACGCCCCAGGAACACCCCCGGACCACCAGTGTACGCCCCAGGAACACCCCCGGACCACCAGTGTACGCCCCAGGAACACCCCAGGACCACCAGGGGACCCCCCAGGGACACCCCCAGACCACCAGGGTACGCCCCAGGAACACCCCCGGACCACAGGGTACACCCAGGAACACCCCCGGGCAAGCAGGGTAGGCCTCAAGAACACCCCCAGACCAACAGGGTACACCCAGGAACACCCTAGGCCAGCAGGGTACGCCCCAGGAACACCCCTGGACCACCAGGCACGCCCCAGGAACACCCCTAGGCAGCAGTGTACGCCCAGGAACACCCCCGGACCACCAGTGTACGCCCATGAACACCCCCAGAAATACCCCCAGACCGCCAGGGTACGCCCCAGGAACACCCCCAGACCACCAGGGTACGCCCCAGGAACACCCCCGGAGCAACAAGGTACACCCTAGGAACACCCCCGGACCACCAGGGTACGCCCCAGGAACACCCCCGGACCAACAGGGTACACCCCAGGAACACCCCCGGGCAAGCAGGGTAGGCCTCAAGAACACCCCCGGACCAACAGGGTACACCCCAGGAACACCCCCAGGCCAGCAGGGTACACCCCAGGAACACCCCCAGACCACCAGGGTATGCCCCAGGAACACCCTCAGACCACCAGGGTACGCCCCAGGAACACCCCTGGACCACCAGGGTACGCCCCAGGAACACCCCTAGGCCAGCAGTGTACGCCCCAGGAACACCCCCGGACCACCAGTGTACGCCCCAGGAACACCCCCAGAATACCCCCAGACCGCCAGGGTACGCCCCAGGAACACCCCCAGACCACCAGGGTACGCCCCAGGAACACCCCCGGACCAACAGGGTACACCCCAGGAACACCCCCGGACCACCAGGGTACGCCCCAGGAACACCCCCGGACCAACAGGGTACACCCCAGGAACACCCCCGGGCAAGCAGGGTAGGCCTCAAGAACACCCCCGGACCAACAGGGTACACCCCAGGAACACCCCTAGGCCAGCAGGGTACGCCCCAGGAACACCCCTGGACCACCAGTGTACGCCACAGGAACACCCCTAGGCCAGCAGGGTACGCCCCAGAACACCCCCGGACCACCAGTGTACGCCCCAGGAACACCCCCAGAATACCCCCAGACCGCCAGGGTACGCCCCAGGAACACCCCCAGACCACCAGTGTACGCCCCAGGAACACCCCCGGACCAACAGGGTACGCCCCCGGAACCCCCCCGGACCACCAGGGTACGCCCCAGGAACACCCCCGGACCACCAGGGTACGCCCCAGGAAACACCCCTGGGCCACCATGTACGCTCAGGAACACCCCGGACCACCCCCGGGCCACCAGTGTACGCCCCAGGAACACCCCAGGACCACCAGTGTACGCCTCAGGAACACCCCCGAACCACCCCCGGACCACCAGTGTACGCCCCCGGAACACCCCCGGACCACCAGTGTACGCCCCAGGAACACCCCCAGACCACCAGGGTACACCCCAGGAACACCCCCGGGCCAGCAGGGAATTTACACACTTCCACTTCTGCTGCGCAGGTGGCGATATAATGAGCCATGATGCTGAACTATTCTACAGCAGGGTGGAGGGCACTGCCAGGAGTAATTACAGAGCCCCGTACAACCGAAGCATCCGGGCCCCCCACCAGGTGCTATCCTGCACAATGTCAGATGGCCCCTTTTCTTCTTACATTTAATCAAGGCCAATACAGCCCTGATGGGGGCTCCTGAGTGTGGAGATACAGGGGCCTCTGGGGTGGATATATATGGGGCCCCTAAGAGTGTATATATGGGGGCCCTTGAGTGTGAATAAACAGGGGACTCCGGGGGTGGATATATATGGGGCCCCTCAGAGTGGATATTAGGGGGACCCCTGAGTGTGGCTATACAGCACGGACTCACACAGGCCAGGTAGTTCTGCCTCCAGGGGCGGTGGTAGCCGACGTCTTTGCGCAGATCCTGCAGCGCTTCCATTGCGCAGACTTTACATTTGATCTGTAACATTTCGGAGGGTGGAATATTTTTCACTATTTTCCGTGCTCTCCACCTGCAGGAGGAAGAAACATAAATATATAACCGTGCTGCTTCTACTTAGGGCCCCCTCCGACCTAAATCCCACGGGCCCCACCACCTGATGACGGGAAACTGCAGCAGCATCCATAACTGATCCGCAGCGATTTTCTGATGTTTGTATCTCCATAGTCGTATGAGGGCTTGTTTTTTGCGGGACAAGATGCCGTTTTTAACGCCTTTATTGACTGCACCATAGAAATGACTGAGAACCAAAGCCAAAGTCAATGTGGAGTGGAAAAATAACAAGCTACTCGCGCCCTGTTTGCGGGGGTTTTGTTTTTATGCCGTTCTCTCTTCTGAGATGTTCTCTGGTTTCTCCCGGTCGCTACAATTCCAGAGATACCAAATATGTTGAGTTTTCTTTATGTTTTACACTATTTTCTGCAACCGGACCTGAGCGAGGGCCCGTTTTTTGCGGGCTGAAGTGTAGTTTTTATTGGTATTATTTTGAAATACAGGCAATTTTTTGGTCTACTTTTTATTCCAATCTTTTGGAGAGGTGAAGTGCCGTCCACCCACCCTCCTCCACAATTTTGCCACTGGTTATTTTTTTTTCTTCTATTTTTTTTTTTACCATACGGGATAAATGATCTAATATGGATTGTTCCTGGGGCATTCCGTGGTGGTCCGTGGGTATTGGGTGTACTCTGGTGGTCCGGGGGTGTCTTCCTGGGGGTAGCCTGGTGGTTCAGGGGTGTTCCTGGGGAATTCCCTGGTGGTCTGGTGGTGTTCCTGGGGCATTTCCTGGTGGTCCATGGGTATTGGGTGTACTCTGGTGGTCCGGGGGTGTCTTTCTGGGGGTAGCCTGGTGGTTCAGGGGTGTTCCTGGGGAATTCCCTGGTGGTCTGGTGGTGTTCCTGGGGCATTTCCTGGTGCTCCATGGGTATTGGGCGTACCCTGGTGGTCCGGGGGTGTTCCTTGGGCATTAATTTTAAACAAGGCATGTATTCTGCCTTGTTCTAACTAAACTTTGTCTAAGAAGATAAGAAGTGTTTTAAAATGTATATAATACACGAAATTGAAGAAACAAAAATTTGCTGGAATTTATTGGTCCATATATTTTTTTCATATGGACAGTGTTCCTGGGGCATTCCCTGGTGGTCCAGGGGTGTTCCTGTTTTAGGCAATTGCATGGATTGCTCCAGGGGTGTTCCCGGAGCATTCCCTGGTGGTCCAGGGGTGTTCCTGGGGCATTCCCTGGTGGTCCAGGGGTGTTCTTGGGGCATAGCCTGGTGGTCGAGGTGTTCCTGGGCGTAGCCTGGTGGTCTGCGGGTGTTCCTGGGGCATAGCCTGATGCTCCAGGGGTGACCTTGGGGCATTCCCTGGTGGTCTGGGGGTGTTCCTGGGGCGTAGCTGGTGCATTAGGTCCATTAGGACTGCGTATGCCATATAGAAGTCTATGGTCCATTAGGACTACATATGCCCTATAGAAGTTTATGGCCAATAAGGACTACATCTGCCCTATAGAAGTCTATGGCCAATTAGGACTGCGTATGCCATATAGAAGTCTATGGTCCATTAGGACCACATATGCCCTATAAAAGTTTATGGCCAATAAGGACTACGCTGGGCCCTAAAGAATCTATGGGCCAAATTTTTAAATCCTCTGCCCTAAAAGAAATTCCCTTTGGTTCCCTAGGAACTATGGCCAAACTTCTGCCCTATAGAAAACAAAGGCCATCTAGGACCCTTTCGTCTGCCCCAAAGAAAAAATATGGTCCAATCGAGAAATAACGTCTCCCAAAGAAATCAAAGGCCATCAAAGGGCAAAATTTTGCCCTAAGGGAAATCTATGGCCAAAACTAGGGACTAACGCTGCCCTTTTTAAGTCATGGCCAATTGGAAAAAAACGTCTGCCCTAAAAGAATTCTATGGCCTCTAGGGCAAACCCTCGCACTATAGAAGTCTAAATGGCCATCTTTGGAAATATACGTCTTTCCCTTTTTAAAAGTCTTTTGCCTTTTAGGGCTACTCTGCCCTATAGAAGGGCTAATTTTTCCCTCTAAGGGCTACGCCCGCCCCATAGAAGGGCCCATGGCCTTCTAAATTATTCGGCCCCGCCCTTTAAAGTCCCATATTTAAATAACGTCGCCCTATAGAAGCAAAGCCAATTTGGGCTAACAAAACCTTGCCCCATTGAAATTTTTTATGATTAGGACTTTCTCTGCCCAAAAGAAGTCTATTTGGGCCCTCTAGGGCCCACGTCTGCCCTTTAAATTTTGGAAATTCCCAAGCCCCAAAAGAGGACTAAAAATTTCCCGCCCCATAAAATCTATGACCCCACCAAAGGTTTTCATTTAGGGTGAATTTTTTGGGGGTATTCCCAGGAAACTCAGCAAAAAGGGGCCAAAAAAAAGAGTTTAAAAGGGGGTTTAAAAATGAAGAGGGTGATGGGGCTCCCAACCCACTGTTTTTCCCTGACCCAGCAGATTTCATTGGGGCGGTGCTTTCCCTTTCCCTCCCCCGCGGGTGCCCCGCCACCAAAACCTCCCCCCCCTCACCTTTTATAAAGGTTCTTTCGATTTTCCCGGAATTGGCGAAAGGGCAGCGGGCGGCTGCGGCCACTCCACGCTTCTGCCATAATCCTCCATCTCCCGGACGTTCTCGAATCGCCGACTAGCCACGGGGAAAAGCGGATTTTTGTAGCACTTGTAAAGTCATATTTTAAAAAACGGCCTTCAGACGCTTGAAGCGCCAGCGTGCCAGGGTGCCCCTCCAGACCTGCCGGGACAGAATGGGACAAGGGGTTACGGGGGCCCCAAGCCCCCACAGGGTAATATCTGCAAAGGCCAACCTAGACGGGGCTCCCGCTGCTGCGAACACACTTCCCAGCATGCTTGGATTAAGTGCTGCTGGATTTTTTATTTTAGCCACCGGGAGACCCGGCTGGAGGCCGCAGAGCACAGGTCAATGTGATCAATAACGTAAAAGGGCCCAAACCCGGGGAAAGGGGGCTCCGCTTTTGCAAAACTACTTTCCCAGCATGCTCAGATTGCCGGCTGCTCCCCTTTGGAAAGCGGAGATTATTCTTAAAACAACGGGCAGGTCGCATGGGAGACCACCCGGGGGCTCTTCACGTTCCCATTTCACTTCCCAGCATGCCCAGCTTGTCTCTTGCTGTTGAGGAATGCTGGGAGATGTAGTTTTGCAACTACAGATTGGAGACCACTGTCCATGATTTTAGGTGCAGCCAAAATAGATAAACTGAGGGTTCAGGATCTGTTTCATCCATTTTGGCTATGGCTGCATCTAGAAATCCACACCCAAATCCCAGGACAACGGTCTCCAACCTGCGTCCCTCCAGCTGCTGCAAAACTACAACCCCAGAAAACTTTCAACAGAAACGGGCAATTTGGGCATGTGAAGTTATCTACAACAGCTGGACAACCAAACCCAGACCCCAGGACATTTGGTTTTTCATCCGTGACTCCAAATTTAAGCAAAACTACAACCCCCAGCTCAAAAAAAAGGGGACGGGGAATCGGGGCATCGGAAGTGTTTAAAAAGTGGACTCACCCCGACCTTAAAAGGGCCCTTAATCCCCCAACTGTCAAAACTAAATCCCCAAGCAAGCAACAAAATCCTGGGAATTTTTTTCACTATCTGTTGCTCTCTGTTATCAGGCTGCTCAGAGCAGGGAGAGTCTGGCTGTGAACTCTCCTAAGCAGGGCAACAGTCAGGGCAGGAAGTAGCTGTGTACTGTCATTTCTGATGAAGGTGTGTCCCTCCCTTAGTTCTCCCTGGCAGTCCTGCATAGTTTTTTTCCCCCCCAAAAACCGCCCCTTTATGGCTCACTGCCGCGAGGTCAGGGTATGTTCAGATTCATTGGAAAAAATGCAACCAATCTGCAGCACAAATCGCAGGTGAAGCATCGGATCCTGCTGTTGATTTTCAGCAGAACACACCCCAGCGGTATAGGTGACCACAGGGGCGTACAAAGGGGTGCAGAAATAGCAGTTGCAAACCGGGCCCTGAGCCGGGGACCCCAAAAAACCCCCTCCTATAGAAGACGTCAGATTTTACAAACACCTGGAGCGGGGGGGCCCAACCACTTTTTCACTGGGGCCCCCGAGCTTCAAAATTTCGCCTCTGGTGACCACGGTCGTGTCTGGAAAAACAAAGCCTTTACCTTTTTCAACGCAGACTGTTTTTCTATAACATAGAAATTACAGAACAGTGTACAAGTTGTCGCCCCACCTGGTGGTCAAGTACCCCAGACCCGCCATGTTTCTGTCCCTAATACCTCTTGCCAGAGGCCGAAGGCCGTAGTAAAAGCAGTGCTGCAACTACAGACTGTTCTGCTATACATTAGTATTGCAGAACAGTATAAAAGTGATCGCACCACCTGGTGGTTAAGTACCCCAAACCTTCCTTGTTCCTGTCTCTAATACCCCTTGCTGGAGGCCAGGGTAACGGCAGATGTAACTGCACACTGTTGCGCTAAACATTAGTATTGCAGAACAGTGTAAAAGTGATCGCACCACCTGGTTGTCAAGTACACCAAACCCTCCTTGTTCCTGCCCCTAATACCTCTTGCTGGAGGCAAGGGTAACAGCAGCTGTAACTGCACACTGTTTCGGTAAACATTAGTTTTGCAGAACAGTGTACAAGTGATCACGCACCCTAGTGGTCAAGTACCCAAGACCTGTTATGTTACTGCCCCTAATACTCCCTGCCAGAGGCCGGGGTAACAGCAGAGCTTTAACTGTACACTGTTCTGCTATACATTAGTATTGCAGAACAGTGTAAAAGTCATCGCCCCACCTGGTGATCAAGTACCCTAGACACACCATGTTCCTGCCCCTAATATCACTTGACAGAGGCTGGAGGCCGGGTCATAGCAGAGCTGTAACTGCAGACTGTTCTGCTATACAGTAGTATTGCAGAACAGTGTACAAGTGATTGCGCCACCTGATGGCCAAGCATCCTAGGGGGATGAAAATTAAAAGTAAAAAAAATAATAAATATTAAACATAATTGCCGCGTCTGTAAAAGTCCGATCTATAAATCTATATTAATATATATCTATTTGCCTAAGGTGCCAACATTCCATCCCCCGGCCCTGGCTGTGGGGGGATCGTCCACCATTGTCCGGATACTTATTGGCCGTTCCCCGGCCCTGGCTGTGGGGGGGATCGTCCCCCATTGTCCGGATACTTATTGGCTGTGCCCGGCCCTGGCTGTGGGGGGATCGTCCACCATTGTCCGGATACTTCTTGGCCTGCCCCGGCCCTGCTGTGGGGGGGATCGTCCACCATTGTCCGATACTTTATTTGGGTGTGCCCGGCCCTGGCTGTGGGGGGGGATTGTCCACCATTGTCCGGATACTTATTGGCTGTGCCCTGGCCCTGGCTGTGGGGGGATCGTCCACCATTGTCCAGATACTTTTGGCTGTGCCCCGGTCCTGGCTGTGGGGGGGATCGTCCACCATTGTCCGGATACTTGTTGGCTGTGCCCCGGTCCTGGCTGTGGGGGGGTCCGTCATTGTCCGGATACTTACTGGCTGTCTCCCGGCCCTGGCTGTGCGGGGGATCGTCCGCCATTGTCCGGATACTTATTGGCTGTGCCCCGGCCCTGGCTGAGGGGGGGATCGTCTGCCATTGTCCGGATACTTATTGGCTGTGGGGGGATCGTCCGCCATTGTCTGGATACTTATTGGCTGTGCCCCGGTCCTGGCTGTGGGGGGGGCTAGTCCACACTTGTCGGGATACATGTAGGCTGGGCCCCGGTCCGGGCGGTGGGGGGGTCCGTCATTGTCCGGATACTTATTGGATGTGTCCCTGCCCTGGCTGAGGGGGGATCGTCCGCCATTGTCCGGATACTTATTGGCCATGTCCCGGCCCTGGCTGTGGGGGGATCGTCCGCCATTGCCCGGATACTTATTGGCCATGTCCCGGCCCTCGCTGTGAGGGGATCGTCCGCCATTGTCTGGATACTTATTGGCTGTGCCCCGGCCCTGGCTGTGGGGGATCGTCCACCATTGTCCGGATACTTGTTGGCTGTGCCCCGGTCCTGGCTGTGGGGGGGTCCGTCATTGTCCGGATACTTATTGCTTGCCCCGGCCCTGGCTGGGCGGGGGTCGTCCGCCATTGTCCGGATACTAAAATTTGGCTGGTCCCGGGCCCCGGCTGTGAGGGATCGTCCGCCATTGTCCCGGATACTTATTTGGGCCCTGTCCCGGCCCCGCTGTGGGGATCCCTCCGCCATTGTCCCGGATACTTTTGGGCTTTGCCCCGGCCCTGGCGGTGGGGGGATCGTCCGCCATTGCCCGGATACTTATTGGCCATGTCCCGGCCCTGGCTGTGCGGGGGATCGTCTGCCATTGTCTGGATACTTATAGGCTGTGTCCCAGCCCTGGCTGAGGGGGGATCGTCCGCCATTGTCGGGATACTTATTGGCCGTGTCCCGGCCCGGGCTGTGGGGGGGGGATCGTCCGCCATTGTCCAGATACTTATTGGCCGTGGCCCGGCCCTGGCTGAGGGGGGATCGTCCGCCATTGCCCAGATACTTATTGGCTGTGTCCTGGCCCTGGCTGTGGGGGGATCGTCCGCCATTGTCTGGATACTTATTGGCTGTGTCCCGGTCCTG
This sequence comes from Phyllomedusa bahiana, assembly GCA_025379985.1. Lineage (NCBI taxonomy): Eukaryota > Metazoa > Chordata > Amphibia > Anura > Hylidae > Phyllomedusa > Phyllomedusa bahiana. Next base: position 30,521 of record JAODAL010040766.1, read on the forward strand.
GCTGTGGGGGGGATCGTCCGCCATTGCCCAGATACTTATTGCCCGTGTCCCGGTCCTGGCTGTGCGGGGGATCGTCCGCTCTGGTCCGGATACTTATTGGACACCTATATACAGAGCAGACGCACTTCGAGGACATCGTTACCAGGAATCAGACGTATTTTCAGCTAAAACTGTCAGGTTTCTATGGTGCACGGAGAATTCACCACTATATATAGAATCTGGCTACTGAAAAGCTCCCACGCGCCCCAGCCCAGCAGGACACGAGTGACTCACAGCCTCAGGCACCGATCCATCCCCCTGATCCAACCTCAACATACACCTTCTGCTATGAGAGGGGGGAGAAGAGGCTTTAATATGTCAGGACCCCGACCACAGTGCTCTGGGCAGCAAAGAAACAGTGGGGGGAACAAGTGCATCAATGGGAGTGCGCACAATCCTACAGGACCCCAAACCCGCTGCGAGAAGGCACAGAGGGCAAAGAGGAGATAAGGCTGCATATGTGTGAGGTCAGCCGCCCCTTCATGCCTCATCCCTTCCTAAGTTATAATCTGTAAATTCAAGGCGTTCCCCCAACTCACCAGGGACCTTATCACATGACCCAGGACCTCTAGTCCTCTATAATAAGCCAATGCTACACAATTTTGGGATTAGGGTTCCTTCCATGTTTCATCCCTTCCTCTTTGGTAATAGTGTTCTTTATCAAATCATAGTCTGCAAATACAAGAATTTCCCCCTTCTCACCAGGGACTGTATCACATTACCCATGGCCCCAGCTCCCTTGAATAAGACAATGTTACACGTTAAGTTTGGGGTCAGGCTTCCTTTCATGTCTCATCCCTTCCTTTTTAGTGATAATGTTCTATATAATATTATAGTCTGCAAATATAACAATTCCCCCCTCCTCACCAGGGACCGTATCAGATGACCCAAGGTCTCCAGCCCCCCAGTACTATACAATCATAGGGTCAGGAATATTTTCATGCCTTGACCATTCCTTTTTGGTAATAATGTTCTATATCATATCATAGTCTGCAAATCCCCAAATTTCCCCCTCCCCACCAGGGACCATAACACATGATTCTGTCCTCCCCAAACCTCCTATACTAAGAAAATACTATATAATGATGGGGTCAGGCTTCCTTTCTTGTCTTGGTCCTTCTTACTTGGTAATATATTATATGAGGATAGTGCTCCTTTTATGTCTCATCCCCCCTCTCTTGGTTTAATTAAAATTTTTATTTTTTTATACATAGTCGTAAAAACAACCGTTCCCCCCCCCCTCACCAGGGGCCAAAAACCCCTGACCTGGGCCCCCCAAGACTCCCCTAATAAAAGGGCAACACTATACCACTATATGGGGTCAGGGTTCCTTTCTTGCTTGTCCCTTCCTTCTTGGTAATAATGGTCTATGTCCTATCATAGTCTGCAAATACAAGAGTCCCCCCTCCTCACCAGGGACCATGTTATATAACACAGGCCCCCAGCCTCCTATAATAAGACAATACTAAACAATTATATGGAGTCAGGGTTCCTTTCTTTCCTTGTCCCTTCATTCTGGATAATAATGGTCTATGTCCTATCATATTCTGTAAATACAAAAGTCCCCCCCTCCTCACCAGGGACCATGTTACAATACATGACCCGGGCCCCCTAAGACTCCCATAATATTCCAAAAACTACACATTTTTTAGGGGCCCAATTTTTCCCTCCATCCCCTTCTTTTGGGTTTAATTTTGTTCTATGTTAAAAACATTGTCTAAAACAAGAAAATTTCCCCCCTCCTCACCAGGGACCATATCACCTAGGCCGCTCGCCACCAAAAATAAGAAAAAACTCACAATTTTTGGGGGGCCGGGGCCCTTTTTTTTTCTTGTCCCTTCCTCCTTGGTAATAATGTTCTATGTTATATCATAGTCTGTAAACACAACAGTTCCCCCTCCTCACCAGGGACCATATCCCATGGGCCTGGGCCCCCCCAAGAAATCCCATAATAAGACAAAAACCAAAACAAATTTTTTTGGGGTTTAGGGGTTTCCCTTTTTTTCCTTTTTCCCCTTTCCCTTTTTGGTAATATTGGTCTATGTCCTATCATAGTCTGCAAATACAAGTCCCCCCTCCTCACCAGGGACCATGTTACGTGACCCGGGCCCCCAGCCCCCTAAACAAACAAGCTCTATGCAAAAGCCGCTCCTGGGCCCCTGTGAGTAATGGTTCCTGACGGAGCGGCTGCTCCTGACTCCCCGGCTCTGATTAAAGCTGACAGGAGTCTTCTATTCCTTATAAATACACCGAGCTGGAAGGAGGCAAGAGAGTCGCAGCACCTCCCCTCCCTCTCCCCCCGCCCTCACACCTTCAAAACCCCCCCCTGGAGACGATTTCAAACCCCCCCAGGGGGAATTTTGGGGGGGAAAGCTCAGACTCGGGAAAAAACAGGGGGTGACGCCCGGAGGAAAATCTAAAAACCCCCCTTTTTTTGGCCTTTTTTTGTGTCTGGCCCCAAAAGGAAACCCCAAAACCCCGGCCCCTAAAAACGTCCAATCCCCCACAAACAATTTCTTCTACCCGGGACAGAAATTTTCCCCAAAAAAAACTTACAATTAAAAACCAAGGGAATGGGGGACACAGGGGCGCACCGCAAATGGGGAGCGCAGCCGGAGTAAAAAATACAGGGTGTTTAAACCGATGAAGGGGTTTAAGTAAATGTAACATTACGCCAACCCCAGAAAAGGGGAGCCGCCCCGGAGGAAAAAACAGGATGTTTGGGAACACCGGATTAAATAAGTTGTACAGTGAAATTTCACCACGAAAAGTGGGGGCAGCTCTGGGGAAAAATACAGGATGTAAATCAGGCCCGTAAAAGGAAAAGTAATTTTAAAGTACAGTGGGCTGCAAAACCCGCAGAATAGTGGGGTGCAGCTCTGGAGGGTAATACGGATGTAAACCCCAGGGTCAGTACAGGGTAAGTAAATTTTTAAGTACAAGGGCGCACCACAGAATAGTGAGCCAGCTTTTGGAAGGGTAATACCGGGTGGGAAAAATCAGGATCATAAAATAAGTAAAGTATGAAAAGTGACTTTCCCCCCCCCGCAGAATAGTGAGTGCAGCTCTGGAGGAAAAAAACAGGAATTTAAATCAGGAAAAAGAGATAAGTAATGAAGTAAAGTGATTCACCAGCAGAAAAAGTGAGCGCAGCTCGGAAAATAAAAACAGGATGTAACCAGGGTCAGACAGGGTAAGTAATGTATGTACAGTGACCGCACCAAGCAGAATGTGAGGCAAACTCTGGAGGATAATACGGATGTAACCCCCAAGGGTTAGTGTAAGGGGTTTCCGGTCCCCAAAATGGGGAGGGTCAAGGTTCAGGGTGTTCCCCCTCCGGTGAAGATTTTAGTGTCCCCGGGAAAAGTGGGCCCCCGGGCTTGCAAAAATTAAGTTGTCAAAAGGGGGTCGCCCCCCGCGCCCGGGCAGCCAGGAAATCAAAAAGGGTTTTTTGCCCCCCCTGCAAACCCGCATTGTTTGGGCCCCCGGGCGTGGGAAACCGGTCAGTTTCAGGTGTTGGCCCCCAAAAAAATTTCAGCTCAAAAAAGGGTCCCGGTTTTTTGGCCGGCTGCCCAGGCAGGGTGTTGGGGCCCCGGGTTAAACAAAGCCCAAAAATTTTCAAAAGGTTTTTTGGCCCCAGCCTTTTCAGCTCAGGTTCAGGGGGTTCCCCAGGTCAGTACAAAAAAAAGTTGGCGCTGCACCCAAAATGTCCCGGGGGTTTCGCTTCAGGTCCCGTTCAGGAAAAAATTTTTGGGCCCGCACCCAAAATGGGGGCCCAGGTTTTGGGCCCCCCCCCGGGCAGGTAAAAATTTTAGGGGCTTTTGGGCCCCCGCGGCCCGGAGGAAAAAAGGTGGGTTTAAAGGGTTTTTGGCCCCCCCCTGGGGCTGCCCGGCTTCAGGTGTAAAAAGGGTGATGGGCCCCAAAAAACGCCGGCAAGAAAAAGGTGTTTAGGGTGTCCGGGGGGGCCCCCCCGCTGCAGCTAGTGTCAGGGTAGGGCCCCCCCGCTGCAGCCAGTGTCAGGGTGTAGGGCCCCCCCCCTGGGAGCTCAGTGCAGGGTGGGCCCCCCCTGCACTCAGTGTCCCGGGGGGTTTGGGCCCCCCGGGGAACCCGCTCAGTGTCGGGGGTTGGCCCCCCCGCTGCCGCTCAAGGGCAGGGTGTTGGCCCCCCAGGGTGGGAGTTTAGTGTCAGGGTGTTGGGCGCTGCAGCCAGTGTAGGGGGTTGGGCCCCCCCTGCAAAACTCATGTCAAGGGGGGTGGGCCCCCCCGGGGTGCAGCTTAGTTCCCGGGTGTTGGCCCCCCCCGCTGCAAAATTGTCAGGGTGTTGGCCCCCCCCCCCTGCAGCTACTGTCCCGGGTGTTGGGCCCCCCGGGGCTGCCCGCTTCCCGTGTCAGGGGTTTTGGGTCCTTTTTTGGGGCTGCAAACTCATTGTTTAGGGGGTTGGCCCCCGGCTGCAGCTCAGGTCAGGGTGTTTGGGGCTGCAAACTCAGTGTCAGGGGGATGGGGTCCCCTTCGGGTTTGGGGGCTGCAGCTCAGTGTCAGGGTGTTTTACCCCCGCCCGCCCGTCAAATGTCAGGGATTGGCCCCCCGCGCTGCAGCCATTTTCCAAAGGTTTTTGGCCGCTCAAACTCAGTTCCCGGGGGTTTTTTGGGGCTGCAGCACAGTGTCAGGGTTGGGCGCTGCAGCCAGTGCAGGGTGTTGGCCCCCCCCCAGCCCGTGTCCCGGGGGTTGGGCCCCCCCCTGCAAACTCATTTTCAGGGTGTTTTGGCCCCCGGGGCTGCAGCTCCCGTGGGCAGGGGGTTGGGGGCGGTCCCCCGCGCTGGGACTCAGTGTCAAAGGGTGTTGGCCCCCCGCTGCACTCAGTGTCAGGGGGTTGGCCCCCCCGCCCGCAGCCAAAGTCAGGGTGTTGGCCCCTTTCAGCTCAGTGTCAGGGTGTTGGGCCCCCGGGGGGTGCAGCTCCGTAAGGGGGTTGGCCCCCCGCGCTGCAAACTCAGTGTCAGGGGTGTTTTGGCCCCCCCCCAGCTCATTTTCAGGGTGTTGGCCCCCGGCACAGCTCAGGTCAGGGTGTTTTCCCCCCCCCTGCGCTCATTCGGGTGTCGGCCTCTTTCTTTTTAGCCTCCCCCATCTTTTTGTAGAAAACAACAATTTTTTTCTCAGAACCTCAACATTCTTTTCCATGAGGAGCCCCGGGTGAAAACCCCCGGGACCATATTTAGAGCATAACATCAAATTTACCACACCTGCTCCCCCTTTAAAACCCCGAGAAACCCTTTTTTCCCTAATAAATCACATAAACAGGGGGGAAAATTTTCAAATTGGGGCCCCGATTTTTTCCATTTTCACTTTGGGGGGTCCTCACTTTTTTGGTCCTTTAAAGGGGGGTCCCCCCACTTTTTTGGCATTAGGGGTTTTTCCCTTTCCCCCAAACTTTACAACCCTTTTGTCCCCGCGGGGTTTTTTAACAAATTTTATGGCAACGCTTTTCCCTGGAAAACAAGCCGGGACTGACTACTTTTCATTGTATCACTTAGGGTGTCCTCACTTTTGGGGGTCCCTTAGGGGTGTCCCCCACTTTTTCCCCAAAAGACATTGATGCTTGACTTCTTTTCATTTTTATCAGGGCCCCGGCCTCATGTTTTTCCCCCTGAAAAAGTAAATAAAAAATATTTTCAAAAAGGGGAGGGGGGTTTTCTTTCTTTTGGGATACCGTATAAAAATACTGTAAAAAGAGTCACTGTTTTTCATATATAAAGACTGTGGACCGTATGGTTTTGTTGCTGGGGCCACTCACCTTTTGGGTCAGCAGCACAATGATTTGGGGGCCAAACTTTCGCCCGCTCCTGCTCCAGGGTGAACAGCGTCTGGGGGGGGGCGGATGAAGGGCCTTTTTTGCACCCGTAGGCCCAAAGCCTCCTGGAAGCGTGCCGCTCGATCAGGGCCGGCGGCCTCCATTCGGACCCCAAACAGGGTTTTTTGGGGCCCCGTGAAAACCCCAGGGCAACTTAAATCTTGTT
>JAODAL010040767.1:0-36568 GCA_025379985.1 Phyllomedusa bahiana
TCTGGTATTTACCCTAAATAAAAAGGGCACCAAAAGGTTTTAAAATACCAGTTGATTTCAGCAGCTATTTTTAAGGTTTTTTTTTTCTTTTCCTTGCATAACAACTTTGTTGAATTAACTTATCATTTGGACAAATTCCTAACAAACTTTATCAATGTCCCTTGGGGAATTGGAAGGATTCTCTTTTTTTTCCTCCCAAAAAATGTGTTTCACTATTTAAACCAGCTGTTTTTTAAACCCCCCTGAATCTTTTGTCCTGCCCCCGTGTTCGCCCTGCTACATTTCGTGCGATGTTATCTGCGCCCGCCGTAATATGGACGCTTTCTCGGCCAGTTCTCCCCTTTGCTCAATATGGATGTCCGGAGGCAGTGAGCGCGCCTTAATTTTCTTCCCCGCCCCGATTTCGGCGTCTCACACACAGGACGCTGCTCCCCTTACAGGGGGGAAATGACTTACTTTTTGAAACTCAATAGTAGTTACAGTTTGGGGTGATGCTTTTTTGGGGGGGTTTTTTTGGGGGTTGGCTGTTTATCCCCCCTCTTTGTTGTTTTTTTTTGTATTTCCCCACAGCCGGGGGTCTTGCGGGTTTATATGAAAAACCTACAGGGCGGCATTATTTACTGTTTTACACAATAAAAACAACTTTATTAAAAAAGGAAAACACTTTTTTTTTATCGCCATATTGAAAAACCATAACTTTTTATTTTTCTGTGTATGGGCGTATACGGCTTGTTTTTTGGGGGGAAAGTTGACATTTTTTTTTTTGGTATCTTTTTTGGGCGACAAGACTTTTGATCATTTTTTAAAAATCGTTTTTTTTGGAAGGAGGGTGAAGAAAATACTGCAATCCTAGTAGTGTTTTTTATTTTTTTTTTTAACAGCGCTCACCTGCAGTATCCATGACCAGTTAGCTTTACTCTCTGGTCGATTACGATTACGGCGATACCCTATTTATATAGTTTTTTTTTTTTTGAAGCATTTTAAAAAAAAAAAAAAAAAGTGTTTTTTATTGTGTTAAATAAAAATTTAGCATCGCTGCCCTTCTGAGAGCCATAACTTTTTTATTTTTCCGTATACAGAGACATGTAAGGACTTTTTGCAGGATGAACTGAAGTTTTGATTGGTACAATTTTGCCGTTTATATGAGTTTTTGATTGCTTTTTATTCCATTTTATGTGCTGCAGGGTGTACAAAAATTGCAATTCTGTTTTTTGTTTTTGTTTTTTCCGGGTTCACTGTATGGGTTAATTAATGTGACAGATTTATAGGGTGGGTCGTTACGCACACGGCGATACCAAATATGGGTACTTTTTTTTTTTATCTTTTTTGGGGCGTTTGGCGTTTGTAAAGGGGAAAAGGGGGGTGTACGTATTTTTATTTTATTTTTTGGTGTTTTACTTTTTTTTAACTTTTGACATTTATTTTTACTTTTTTTTCACTTTTTTTTACTTTCTCTTCTAACAGCAATCATCAGATTGCTGTTAGAAGGCAGGCCAGTGCACAGTATTACTACTGTGTACTGGTCGCCATGACAACTGCCTGTCACCATGCCTACAATGCATTGCGGGCATGGTGACGTCACAGATGACCCCAGGAAGTGCCATTCACTTCCCGTGGCCATCAGGTAGGAGATCGCTGCTGAAATGCAGTTCGTCAGCCACCGGGAGCAGGCGGGAGGAGCTCACTCCTCCTGCCTGCGGCTTTATTATCGCAGCCATGACAGGCTGGTCCCATGTTGCGATCGCCAGGACGTATGCATACATCCTATGTCGGGAAGGGGTTAAATGATTTTTATTGAATCCCCCAAGCCATGGATACAACATAAAAATCAACATCTTTCAGGTCAACAATCAGTACAAAACATCTCAACAGATGTCAAGCATTGCAGAGTGTTAACAATCTGTGGCAGGGATTCATTTTTCATTTTTGTTTTTTAACATAGCATAACATAACACATTTAGTTACCGTAACCTAACAATTTCGTCTGCTATCCATCACAACATATGATCACGAGGATTATCGGTAATGAGGTTGCTTACAACAGACGGTTGCACAACTTAGAACTAGAACCTAAAACCTTTGAACCATTGGCTATTGCACAGGTACACTCTACCCCCACCCCCACCATTGCGTGGGGCATCTCTCTGGTTTGGCGTGTGAACCCCTCTGTGTGATACCCAGACATCCAGCCCGTCGTGATATGGGACCTGGTAGTAATTGAGATGTATGGTCAGCAGTCCTTATGTTCATCACGTTTAGATGACAGTCAACTCCGCATGTTAGGTGTCTCAGCTATTTTGAATGACCCTTTGAGATTCAGAGAGCTATAGTAGGTTGGACCGTCGAAATGGGTCGTCTAAGGGAGAGGTCGGCAGACTCTGGGCTTCCGAATGGCCAGTAGCATCTGAGACACCCACAGGGGCATCCCCGGTTAATTGTTGTTGTAGGAACCATGTAGTGGTGCCGAAGCATCGGTACAAAGCTTGTTTTGTTAAGGATGAAAGGGTGTTGATGACTGGGCCCCATACCTGAAAAAAAATTCTTCGTCCTTTTTTCTTTCTGTGCGGCCTCCACCCAGTCCATCCTCAGCAGGAAATGGCACTTCTCTAGAAATAAGGTCATTTTCGGACCCTCAGGCTGAAGAAATCTATAAAGGATGGCTTTTCTGGCCACTGCAGCCAAAAGATAGAGCAGGTGTGATTCCCTGCCGCCGATGTGACCTACCCCATCCATGTGCCCAAAAAGCGCCCAGAAAGCCGAGGGCTCAAAAGATGGCAGTCCGATTTGTTTGATGTAGGTTATAATATTCTGCCAATACGTCTGGATTATTGGGCATTCCCAAAGGCAATGGTAATGGTCTGCCCTGGGTGAGGAACATCTGAAGCACTGATCTGAGCTGTAGATGCCCAGCTTAAAGCCTCGGATGGGGGTGAGATATGCGTTGTGTACTACTTTGAGATGCATTTCCATGTATCTGGTCGAGGAGAGGTATTTGTGAGCTTTTGCTATGGTGCTCAAGATAAGTGTCGGCTGTAGTGAGGAGTCCCGTTCCGCCCATTTGGTCAGTTGAGTGCAGTCCCGAGTATGGTCTCTGATGCCCTGTAAATATTTATATATGGTGGATAACAATGCCTTTCTGGTAGGTGGTCTCAACATAACGTCTCCGAATGTGGGGTCCCAGTCTCTATCCGTCATTGATCCCAATAGCTCCCTGCAGTAACTAGTTGCCTGAAGGTAGTGGAAAAATGGAACAGTTGTGTCTGGAAATATGTTTTGGAGTTCTGCATAGCGATAGGGAGTGCGAGTTGCTGGGTTTATCCACTGTTCCACCCTGCCAAGTCCCTGTCTGTGCAGTTGTTTAAAAAACCCATGGGGTCTGCCATCTTGGAAGTCCGGGTTGTATAGTAGAGATCGATGTATGGAGCATGTAGGCGATAGGCCCCCGAGTTGCCGAATTTTGTTCCAGGCCCGCCGTATCGGCATAAGCATGGTGTTATTGCATACATCTTGTGGGATGTTGGCGAATGGCAAATGGAGAAAATTCATGAGAGAGACCCCTGATATGAACAGGGCATCCAGTGAGCTGTAGGTAAATACCTCGTCTCCCCTCGTCCAATCCAAGAAGTAGTGTGCCAGGGCCGCTATATTGTAGAGGTGGACGTTGGGCATTCCCAGGCCCCCATTTAACTTTGGCATCTGCAATATGTGGAAAGGGATACGTGCGCGGCCCCCTCCCCAGATGAAGCCGCGGTACAACTTGGAGATAGATTTTTCTTCCTTCGGTCGCAAATACAGCGGCAGCATCTGGAAGAGGTACAGCAGGTGAGGAAACTCCGTCATCTTGAGGAGATTCACTCTCCCCATGAAGGTTAGAGGGATATGCTCCCATTTTTTTTTTTAGGGTCATTTGTAAGCTCGAGATGTAGTTTTGCAGGTTTAACTCGTGTAATCGATCCAGATTTATGGTCAGTTGTATACCTAGATATTTCAGAGATGAGGGGCACCATTTAATCGGATGTGATAAAGCCCAAGGCGGCCTTGCTGGGCCCCTTAGGAGCATTCCCTCATTTTTTTCAACATTAATCTTGTATCCTGACAGCCTTCCCTTGTCTCTTATTTCCGCTAAAACATTATCTAGTGTCTGCTTGGGATTAGAGATCATCAAAAGTAGATCATCTGCGTATGCAGTTAACTTCAATTCTTTGCCCTTAAGCCTAATTCCTTGGAACTGTGGGGATTGGGTAATATAATATAAGAGGGGATTAAAAGAGAAATTGAATAATATGGGAGAGAGGGGGCATCCCTGTTTTGCCCCCCTGAAAAGGTCAATAATTGGGGACATATGGCCATTTAGTAATAGGGATGTGGTACAATTCGTGTGTAGTAAATCCAAGAATTGGATGAAGATTGATCCAAACCCACGTTGTGCCAGGGTGGCGGCGAGGAACGGCCATGCCACTTTGTCAAAAGCTTTCTCCATGTCCAAACCAAGTAGCATGGAGACCGGATGTGCTGGATCTTGGGCTGCTTGAATTGCCGTCGCCGCCACCCTGACATTCCTGGTGGAATGCCGATCCCTAACAAACCCCAACTGGTGTGGATGGATGATCTGAGGGAGGAAACGCTGAATCCTATTGGCCATTATTTTTGATAGGAGTTTATAGTCATAATTTAAGAGGGAGATTGGGCGGTAGGATGTGAGGTGGGTGGGGTTCTTGTTTGGTTTTAAAAGGAGAGTCGTCCTGGAATCCAAGAATGAGTCTATTTCTATATTGCCCAAATAAAAGGTATTATATAGTTTTGTGAGATACGGAGTTAATTCGTTTTTGAGGATCTTGTAATATTCGGCCGAAAAACCGTCTGGGTCGGGGGCTTTACCATTTGCGGACGAGGCTATCGCTGTACGGACCTCCTCCTCCTCTATGGCTTGTTCTAGCCCACTCCGCTGCTCATCTGTGATTCCAGGGAGACTAATATTGCTAAGAAATTCGGACACCTTTTGTTCCTCATATGGAGTGGCGCTATAAAGTGACTCATAATTGTCAATAAAGGCTTTTTCAATTGCCTTAGGATCTGTGAGGGTGGTTCCTGTTACCGGGCATTTGATGGCTGAGATTGGGGGGGCGTGTCTTCCATGGTTTGGTAAGGTTCGCTAGAAGCCTACCTTGTTGGCCCCCCGATCTATAGAATTTGTTCTGGGTGGCTCGTACAAGTATGCGCGCCTGGCCCTGTAGGAAGGTCTCCAGCAAATCCTTTGCCTCCCGTAGTTTAGAACCATATTCATTAGAAGAGAGGGCTCTGTGTGCCTCCAGTACCCACTGTACAGCCTGAAGTAGTTCCCGGAACTTTTGGTGGTGGGCCTTACGCTTCATCCCTACATAGCTGAGGATATTGCCTCGCATTACAGCTTTGCTCGTCAGCCAAAGCAGGGGTAGATCATCCTCATGTTGGGCATTATCCTTAGTGAACTGTAGCCACTGCACCCTCAGGAACTCTCGGAAGTCCTCAGACTCATGAAGGTAGCTGGGAAATCGCCACACATTTGGGCGATGAGGAGATGGGAGGTTACCTAAGGTCAATGTCACTGGGGCGTGATCTGAGACAGCAATCGGGAGAATGCGGGAGTCTAGTATGTTAGAGTACAGGGGGGTGGAGGCCAATATTAAATCTATCCTTGAATATGTGTTGTGCACTGCCGAGTGAAAGGTATATGACCTGTCCGAGGGGTTGATCGCCCTCCAATGATCATAGACGTTCAAATTCTCCATTAGGGCTCCTATCGGGGATTGCAGAGAGATCCCTCCCGCTGCATGGTGTGATCTATCCCGGGTGGGGTTCGGGGATGCATTAAAGTCTCCTGCTATCAGCATATTTGAGTGTTCCCTTTGTAGGAGGAAATCTTGTAAACTGGCAAAAAAGGGACCGTTAGGGGCGTTCGGGGCATATAAATTAACTATGGTATAGATTTTGTTTGCGATCTTGACAATCAAGAAGATAAACCGACCCTCATCATCTGTGTGCTGTTCGACTATCTCCTGGACGAGACCTGCATGGAAATATATTGAGACACCACTGGCTTTGGATATTTAATTTGCCACTACTGTGGGGTCCAACAATGGGGATCTGAGGGGAACAAAACTACCCGACCTCCTATGTGTCTCCTGGAGACAGAATATGTCTGCCCGGAAACGTTTCATGCATAGGAGGATTTTCCGCTCTTCTCAGGGGTGTTTAAGCCTGCGACATTCCAGGAAATTATTTTTAGAGATGGTGGGGGGTTCACTTGATTTTCCTGTTCATAGCTACTCATCCTGTGTCTCTAAATGGGGGGATGAAGATTTCTGTACTTAGTTGAGGGTGATGACCGATAGCGTCCCAGCGAGCGCCTCGGGCATCTGATCCGTCAGAGGGAAACTCTCTAGTTGTTACCATGTGGGGAGGAGTAACTGTGCGAGCCAACAAAATATTTAACCATATTGAAGGAAAACACAATTGTGTAAGAACAGATGAGCGAGATCCCAGAACCAACATAGTCAACTGGACTCTAGCTGGCCCCGGGGACCCAACCGAGATCAGAACATTTGTCAATGCATTTATCGATGTGGAAGTCTCTGGGACCTTGAGGACCCTGGAGATATCAGAGATACTGCCACCCAGTTTCAGCAGTTCTGCTCACATTTTACATCTAGGCAGTCACTCCAGCCTAGCCCCGCTCCTGTGGGAGAAAATGGCGTGCCGCTTCTTCAGGGGAGTCATAAAATACTGCTTGGCCAATCTCTTGCACTTTTAACCTTGCGGGGTATAACAGTTGGAAACGTATTTCCTGGTCGTGAAGGTACTTGCACACTGGATGAAAAGCCCTCCTTCTCATGGAGACTTGTTGGGAGAAATCCTGAAAGATAAGTATTTTCTCTCCCTGCACTTTGACCTCTCTCTTCTGTCTGTAGGATTTTAGGAACTTCTCCTTGACTGTCCAATTATGGAATCTGGCTATGATTGGACGTGGTCTTCCCCATTGTTCGCCTCTTACTCCCATTCGGTGGACTCTTTCTATTAGAAGTAGATCTTTTGGTAGATCAAGTTCCAATGCTGCCGCCAGATCGGTAACTAAATAGGTGGCCAGAGCGTCAGAGGGTATCGATTCTGGCACCCCTATAAAGCGTAAGTTATTCTGGCGCTCTCTGTTTTCCAGATCTTCTAATTTGTTCTGAAGCGTCTTAAGGGTACGGAGGTGGGTCGTGGTGATGTCATCTACCGTAGCGATGTTCTTTTCCATCTCGACTGTTCTGGACTCAAGGTCTGCGATCTTCTGGGAGTTAGATGAGATTTGAGAGAAAGCAGCGTTGAGTGAGGCCTGTATGATGTCAAACCTCCTATCAAAGAGCGGGAGCAAAAGACGGGAGAACTCCTGTGCCAGTGCTGTTGCTGAGGTAGTAGGAGAGTCTAAGCTGGTATTATCCCCTAACGGCTGTGCCTGGGGTGTCGCAGGCGTCATAGTCGTGTGTGAGGTGTTGCAGGATGACATTGTCGGTGGAAGTGATGAGCGTCGAGCGGTTACTGAGGAATTTGCAGTTGAGGTCTTCTGTGCTCTGGGAGTGCGCTTAGTGCCTTTGTGTACCACCGTGGAGGAGCGGGTGTTTCTACTCGGGGTCTGCCTATGAACAAATTTGTCCAAAATCTTGAAGTTACCTTGTTGGTGCTACTGTGAGCATGGGGTGTTTCTGTGAGCAAGTAGCTATTCTAGATGTATATAGCATAGTTTGCTGTGGGTCAGAATCAGGCTGGGCAGCAAAGGCTGGGCGGCAGGGGGAGCAGAGAGGCTTCCCAGGAGGGCTACATAGCAGGTCGGGTCTGATGCACCGTTGGGTCACATCTGACTAAGTAGCGTCTACATTGCTTGCCTTTCTAGATCAGTGCCTCCTATCGTAAGAGCTTATTTAATCTATTCACCTAAGGCTAGGAACAATGTATGGCTATGAGCACCAAAAGCAGAAAAATGCCTATCATGAAACAGTAAATCAGCATGCACAACATAAACAACTATCCCTCCGCATGTAATGTAGTCCCTCTAGTGTTCCCTGAGAAATGACGGTCTATGATGTTTTGTTGCCCCTTTGTGGGCCAGGTTAGAAAAACCAGATTGTGCTGTTTGCCTGGCTGAGGCCCCAAGCTATTCTTTTCACTGTAGTGGCCGCAGAGGAGCAAGAGGTTAACATTAAATGCATTAGCACTATTAAAGAGAGGCAACAGACAAAACTTCGGATCTGGGATGTGCTGGTCTGTCCCTTATCTTCGGTTGTATTATACGCTTTAATTACATAATGTATTTTCTGGGCAGGCCGGAAGAATGTCTGTAGAACTCGGCTCAGCCTCTAACAAATTCCAATGAGATGACACGTATGATCGCCACCAGGTGGCACAGTTCGCCCACTAATAGATTGAGCACCGTTAGGGATTAAATTATCATTACCAGACCCACATTGCCGTACAGAGAGCTAGCTTATAATCCATTGCTATATTGTTAATTGCAACTGATGCTTGACTTCTGCACAGTCCTTGGTAGGCTATTTGAGAGTTCCATATGGAGGTGGTGTTTGGGCAGTGACAGAGTGGCCTGTGTTGTTAAGGGAACTGGAGACCACGAGTGGCAGATCTCTTAGATTTGTTGCTGCAGGGAATATAGCAAGAGAGTCCGGCCGTATTCCTATGCCGTTATGCAATTTATAATGCCCTTATGTCACAGGTAAGATAATGCTGCTCACAGTATATGTGAGAGATGGGCTGGTGGCTCGGTAGGTGATGAATGCTTACAGACAGCTCCAAGAGGTTCTCTCAGACAACAAACGCCTCTCTGAAAAAATAGATGATTTGGAGAACCGCTCCAGGTGTAATAACCTGCGGATACTAGGTGTACCAGAATCTATTCTCCCGAATAATCTGATCCAAATCTGTGAAAAAGAAATCCCTGAGCTCCTAGGTCTTCCTGGTCGTTGCATAGTAGAAAGGGCCCACAGAATAGGTCCCAACTTACAAGGAGGAAAAACAGGCGACGTATCCACAAGAGGGCAGAACACCCGCAGAGACAGACCGCGACAAGTCATCGTCAAATACCTCAACTATGTCGACAAGACAGAAATCCTGAGAAGTTTTAAATGCTTCAACACAGCCTCGTCTACCAGGGGGATTCTCTACTGATCTTTGAGGATTTCTCCGCAGAGGTGGTGAAAAGTCGGAGAGCGTTTTCCACTGCCTGCACAGAACTCTTTCACAGACAAGAAAGATTTGCGCTTCTCTACCCAGCGGTGCTTAAGATTTTTCACAAAAATGGGACATTCTCCATGTTTTCAACGCCTGATGAAGCAACATCTTATTTGGATAAAACAAGACGTTCTTCCAGGGAAACTCCACCCCGGGGCTCCCCCCAGAGGCATCCACTGGATTCACCCCCTCCGCGGCTGCAAAGGGTGGACAATGAGGACTCTCTGCTTTGGCCGACGCTCAGCCCAAAAGAACAGCGCAAGCGTCCAGCTTCTGCTTTGGGCACCTGAGGACATGGTTGTTTCAAAGTGCGAAAAGTATATGTTTCAGGTCATTAGTCTTAAAATTTTTATTTATTTTTCTCATAACCAATATTTGAAAATGTGATAGATAAGCTGAGAAAACCTTTATTAGTGGTTACTGCGTCAATTAGATGCGGCCTTTTATACATTGAAATCTGTTTTAACGTGAAACAGCCAGATTGGGGACGTCTACTTTATCTTGGATTTGGGGGACAGATGGGGTTGCGGGAGAGATCCTTCCCCTTGGGGACTTCCGCTGGCTTTCATCTGAGGGAGTCGGGGAGGGTGGGGGGCTACCCGACGGGGGTTCCCCTTGCAACACTCAGTTACTATATCCGACAGGATACTATTCTTTGCTTTGCAGGGTGTATTGTTTATAGGTGCAGATAATTCTTCTATGCACAAGCCTAGAGTTCTAGCAGGCAAATGCCGCTCAGGGAGCATAGGGAATGTTTATTTTTTTTTCTTAGTCTATCACTTCATGTTGGAAAAAAGAGAAGTTCCACAACCTGTAATGGAAGGAGTTACAAGTTCAAAATTTTCTCCTTCCGGGTACAAAATAGGGGATGCGACTCCCCGCACTGTTGGCTCGATCTGGTTACGAGCAATTTCTTTGGTTAACTTGTTTAAAGTTTGGTTAGTTGTATGGAGCTACTTTTATTACCAGCAATTGAGAGGCACAAGATTACCATATGTCCTGCCATTCCTTCTTATTTACACCAGGGGAAATGTATTCACCACCCGCTTAGTCACCAACTCTCACTGGCACAATGATTAAGATAACTTCCTGGAACGTAAAGGGGCTTCGAATCCCAGAGAAGCTCATTATGGTCCTGCGACATCTGAAGCGATTAAACTCAGATATAGTGCTACTGCTGGAGACTCACTTAGAGAAGGATGACTTCTTTAGGTTGAAAAGACTATGAGTGGGAGAGGTATACGGGTCTTCAGCAGTAGGAAGAAAGGCAGGGGTCATTATACTGATCAAAAAGAATTTAACTTATTCGTTAGTGGACCAAACACAGGACCTAGAGGGTAGATTAATTAGGATAGTCCTATCTGTAGCCAATATCAAGATTGCTATATACAACGTTTATGGGCCTAACAGCGATAACAAGAGCTTTTTCCAAAACTTGACACAACAAATACTTGTAGACGACACCCCTATGAAAATTATTGGAGGTGATTTCAATGAAGTCCACAATGTTTTCGAGGACAGATCTTCCACGGGAACAAGTAGAGATAGGAACCTGAGGGAATTATTGGGACGCGCTGATCTTGTCGATGTTTGGAGAACCTTACACCCTGAAGGAAGGGAATATTCCTTCTACTCTGCTCCTCATGCAACTTGGTCGCGTATTGACTATTTTCTAACATCACGCCAGATGTCGACAAGAGTGAGAGCGGCCACAATAGAGGACATAATGATATCAGACCATACCCCTATTACCCTGAAAATACAAGACTTTACCCCTCGAGGGACAGAGTACATATGGCGCTTTCCCGCATATCTGTATAACGATGAGGAATTTGGAAATTGTCTTCATAATTGGTGGCTAGACTATCAGAAGACAAATTCCGATCAACGGGCAACCCCCAACAGAATAATGTCCTACATAGCGGCCCGGAAAAAGGTAGTCTCAGCAAAAATAGAGACTCTCACCCAAGACCTCAGGAGGGCTTATACCTTATATAAGACCCACTCCAACCAAGAAAATAGGGACAAGTGGTTCCATGTGAAAAAGGAATTTGAATATTGGTTGACACAGAGAGAAAATCAAAAAAATCCCATCGTGATGCACAATTATTTAAATTTGGCAATAAACCAAGCAGCTTACTTGCGAATCTGGCCAAAGGACCTCGGGCCCAAATTACAATCAACACCCTTAAGGACGAACTAGGAAATCTTAAACATACAGGTAAAGATATCGTGGATATCTTTAAAAAATTCTATTCTAAATTGTATTACCCATCCAAAACCAGTTCTGGCGAGGCAGAGCAGTGGTTACTCGAGTGAGATTTCCCGACTCTTTTACAGGAAGATAAAGACTTCCTAAATGCCCCTATCACAGACGAAATTATATCCCAGACGATAAGACGTTTAGCCAACCAGAAAGCCCTAGGTCCGGACGGGTACACCGCAGAATTTTTCAAAATACTCCTCCCAGATATTCAGCCCACATTAGCTTCGCTATTTAATTAGTTTTTAGATGGGGAAGGAATTCCTAAATTAATTACTGAAGCACATATCCGAGTCTTACCCAAACCTGATAGGGACTCCACCATACCGGAAGATCTAAAAATAGTTTCAAAAATAATGGCGGACCGACTCGCTATCCTACTCCCCAAATTAATTTCTGAACATCAAGTCGGATTTGTCAAAAATAGATCCGCAGTGGTAAATATGCGTAAGGTATTGACGGTTCTGGATGATATAAAAATTCACCCCCAAAAACACAGGTCCCCAGCCTTATTGTCAATCGATGCCGAGAAGGCGTTTGACAATGTGAGTTGGGATTGGATGGGGAAAGTACTGACTAGAATGGGATTTGATGGCAGATTCCATCAGTATACACTCACCGGCCACTTTATTAGGTACACCATGCTAGTAACGGGTTGGACCCCTTTGCCTTCATAACTGCCCTCATTCTTCGTGGATAGATTCCCAAGGTGATTGCAACTTTGCTCAATTGTCCCCAAGGGGCACCAAGAGTGCAAGAAAATCTTCCCCACACCATGACACCCCACCACCAGCCTGACCGTTGATACAAGGCAGGATGGATCCATGCTTTATGTTGTTGACCGCCAAATTCTGACCCTACCCATCCAAATGTCGCAGCAGAAATCGAGACTCATCAGACCAGGCAACGTTTTTCCAATCTTTCTACTGTCCAATTTCGTGAGCTTGGGCAATTGGAGCCTCAGTTTCTTGTTCTTACCCTGAAAGGAGTGGCACCCGGTGTGGTCTTCTGCTGCTGTAGGCCTATCTGCCTCAAAGTTCGCCTTTACTGTGCGTTCACGAGATGCTCTTCTGCCAAACCTTGGTTGTAACGGGTGGCTATTTGAGTCACTGTTGCCCTTTTATCAGCTCGAACCAGTCTGCCCATTCTCCTTTGACTCTGGCATCAACAAGGCATTTCGCCCACAGGACTGCCGCTCACTGGATGTTTTTTTTTTTTCGGACCATTCTCTGTAAACCCTGAGATGGTTGTGCGTGAAATCCCAGGAGATCAGCATTTCTGAAATACTCAGAACCAGCCCTTCTGGCACCAACAACCATCCCACGTTCAAACACACTCAAATCACCTTCCCCCCCCATACTGATGCTCGGTTTGAACTGCAGGAGATTGTCTTTGACCATGTCTACATGCCTAAATGCACTGAGTTGCCGCCATGGGATTGGCTGATTGAAATTAAGTTTTAACGAGCATTTTGGACAGGTGTACCTAATAAAGTGGCCGGTGAGTGTATTTTGTTTCTTTTATATAGCAACCCATCAGCAAGGATCACCATCCCGGGATTTTTATCTGACCCCTTTTCGCTGTGGAGGGGTACGAGGCAGGGGTGCCCATTGTCACCCTTGCTCTTTAATATTGCCATTGAACCATTAGTGAGACACATAGCCAATCTACAGAATTTTGAGGGCATTATGATCGGAAAACAATTTTTAAAAGTAGCATTATTTGCGGATGACATAATTTTCTTCTGTGCCTGGCCGGATAGGGATGTCCCTTTAGTATTAAATGCTCTGACCCAATTCGGAAACAGCTCAGGATTTAAAGTCAATATTATCAAATCTGAACTTTTAGATCTTACACCCCAACCGCATAGCAAAACGGACTCGCTACAGCACCTCCCGGTTGCTATAGCACAACACCATATAAAATATCTAGGAATTAATATAGGTAAAACACCCGAATCCATTTATGAACTTAATTTCCCCCCTATAGTTAAAAAAAAATCTGTGCAGAATTGAATTGAATTGGATGCATTTACCGATACCCCTGATAGCACGATGCCATCTTATCAAAATGATAAGTTTCTCTAGGCTCCTGTATCCAATGCAGACCATACCTCTGCTATTAAAACACACATATGTGAACAGAGTCAAGTATGCATTCATAAAATTTATCTGGAGAGAAAAACGCCCAAGGATTGCAATAGGGAAATTAATGATGCCAAAGGATATGGGAGGCTTAAATTTGCCTGATATTAGAAAATATAATCTAGCATCATTGCTCCGACACGGGCTAGACTGGATCAAGGTAACTTCCTTTTTTTCCAATACGGGTCTAGAAAGAGATTTAATGGCCCCTTGGAACCTCAATGCACTTTTGCACACCCCATACACTGCACTCCCTAGGGTAGTACGTCAAAGCTTAATAGCTCGGGACACAATAGGAGCCTGGAAGGCGGCTAGGAAATTATTTACACTTCAGTACCAGTTTAGTGGTTATCTGACATGGGAAGGATACCCAGAATTTATACCGGGACAGAATCAGGCAAGTCTCTTACAATGGAAGGAGAAGGGGGTGCACCAGGCAATCTCATTAAAGGAGTTGTCTCACTACAAGGATTGCTTTTTATGTTAAAGATCTTGCAAAAACAAGTCACTTTTTAATATATGTCCATTAACAGTATCCTACCTATTCCTAGATATCCCCTCTTGTGTAGGCTGCATCAGTTCCTCAGGTCCCTATAGCTACAGACCTGTTTGATCTCTCCTGATAGGCTGCCAGCACTGGTTTCTATAGCTACAGACCTGCTTTCTACTGCAACATAATAGAAGCCAGTAAACACGTCTCTGAATTCAAAGTGAAACCAAGAAAACAGGACTGAGGTAAGATGAATCGATGTAGTGAGACAACCACTTTAATTCACCAACAGGAAAGGTTTCTCTCTTTTGGAGAAGTTCAAGGAAAATATGGCATAGCACATACCAAATTCCTGGAATACAGGCAGATCATAAGTTTTCTGAAGGGAAAAGCTGGGGAGATGGTTAATTTGACTAGGACCACTTTCATTGACAATTTAATGGGATCTACGGCAGTGCCCCATACCCTATCTCAGCTGTATGCAGGACTCCGTTGTCTTTTTGAGGATCCGACATCAGGCATACTATTTAAAAAATGGGAATGAGATTTCCCAGATACGGATATAGCCAGGGAGATCCTAGAGGGGTGGAATCAGGTACGAAAGGCCTTGGTAAATGAGGCATGGAGGAACACCTACTTTAGACTAGCTTACAGGGCCATATATGGGTTTAACATCCCGCCTCACCCATCCTTCCCGGACCGGATTGTGGAGTGCCCAAAATGTGCAAAACCTCTCACAGATCTAAAACACGGCATCTGGTCTTGTCCAGACACACAAAGATTTTGGTCTGCGCTTGCCCAGATGTTAAGACATAAACTGTCTGTGAATATCCCACTATCCCCTCACGCGCTTTTGTTTCATGGTCTCCCGGAGGGGATGGGTGAGAGGAAACCAAAGAAGAAGATTAAACTCATACACATATTCTTAATGGCGGCCAAAAGATGTCTGTTACAGGAGTGGCTGAAGGCAAAAACCCCATCAATGAGGATGGTGATTCAGACGGTCAGGAAGCATATGGTGCTGGATAAAATAGCAATGATTTATAACCAAGAAGCACAAACGGGGAAATTCTTTGAGGTTTGGGAACACTTTATTACTGCATTTATGACAGATGCAGACATTCACTCCTTTATGCAGTCATTCTCAGAGACAACGTGGTACTTGAAACATCAGATGGCAGGGAGTCTAGGGAGACTTCAGATAAATAATTAAAGAAACAAGATCAGAAAGTGGGAAAAGTTGATTTGCGAATTGTTGGAATATTCACTTTTGCATGTGCCTACTCATCTTAGTATGATCAGACTTACAGTTAGCTCCAGTTTTGTTTTATTTAAGTCTGTTTTAGTTTTATAGAGGTCATGATAATACTTGTACGGAATTATAGGTTAATATGTCTTCTATGTAACATGTCAATTTAAGATCTTCAGTAACTTGGCATCGTACAATTTTACTACTGTTATGTATCAGCTAGTGCCTGACTTCTCCTGTTTACTGTTTGTATTTTTTTTAAATGATTTTTTTATAAAAGAATAAAAATTTTCATGATACAACCCGCCTGATCAGGATGCACGAGATCTGATACCACCGCAGTTAGTCTGTTCGCAAACGCCTTAGCTAGGATTTTGGTATCCACTGGGATTAGAGAAATGGGCCTGTATGACTCCGGGAGCAATGGATCTTTATCAGGTTTTAATAACACTATTATTACTGCCTCTTGCATTGAAGCAGGCAACCTGCCCTGTGTCTCTGCATCCTGAAAAACCTCCAACAAATTAGGTAACAACACCTCCCCAAATTGCTGGTATATCTCTGTAGGTAATCCATCCAACCCTGAAAATGTGATCGCTCTTACTGACAGGTGTTATCAGCATAGTTATCTGCTGCAACCTTTACCCTAACAATGGTAATGCTACTTACAAACAATAACACTAAGGATTGTGTTAAAACTTTAGAAAAGTTTCTGGAGATTAAATGTCAGAGGAAAAAAAAACAAGAACAAAAGGGCAATTCCAGGTTCGATGTACTGTGGATACTTTTTAGGTTCCTCCTTATCACTAGTTTTCTTCCCCCTCTTTTTTTATTAGGACACATAGCTCCTATTTCTTTCCCTTTTGGCCACTAGCAGGTAATTTCATGCCCCATTACATCTGGCTATCTACGTTTAACCCCTATTTTCTACTTTTGTTTTATCGTGTTTCTATTACTATATTCTTTGTGTTTTTTCCTCTTGGCCTAACTCCCCTATACTCTATGACTCAGACTCTTCCTCTACATTTACTTTACTCGCATTTCCCTTTATTTATCTCATTACCATCCTTTATACTCTCTCTTCTGCCTCCTCCTCTGGCTCCACCAATTATATCCTATGCCTCTAGAGACTCATATGTCCTATCCTCTCATATCTGTAACTCCTTATGCCTGATTTCTTCATAGCTGTAACCTCCTTCCCCCCTTTTTTTGTTCTTATGGCAGCAGTCTCCAATTTTGCATTATTTTGTATGTATCTCTCATATTATGTGTCTTAATTCCAGACATTTGTGATGAAGGCCAACCGGCTGAAAACGCTCAAATTGGTCTGGCTTTGCTTCCTTATCTTCATACTTGCACATGTTCACATTGGAGCGCTGTCTATTTGTAAATATATCTACTATTTTACAAAGGAATCAGTGGTTTGGATGTATCTTGAATACGTTTGAAAGATTGGTTACCCTTCAACAAGCACCCCAGTCACATCCCTCAAGCCTAAGCTGTACGACATCCCTTTCTACTAAGAGCTTTCATATCAGGCTGTATGATTTCTACAGGAAATACACCCCAATAATTGAGGCTCCAGGTTAGTGATATTCCGCTAGTATGCCACACTGGAAAGTCTGGCTTACTCCAATTCAGAGCTCTGGCAATGAGACAAAATGGCAAATGAAACCCAACAGGCTCCTGCAGAAGAAAAATAACTTTGCCTCACACAATACTCAGTGTTCTTATTCATTTGGTAATGAGTAATTCAGTAATGAGTCTGCACCCGAAGAAACATCAACATGTTTTACTTATTATATACTTTTTTTTCTTTTTTACACACACATCTGCTTACACAGCAGCAAAATGAGCCTCCCAGTTATACTGTCAATATCAGGGAAGTACATAGTAAAGGTAGACAGCGGAAAACATTGCCATTTCCTACAAAAAGCAAGAGTACTTGGGCCTGAATGGGCCACTAACCCTCTGGGCCACTTAGAAGAGGCAATGGTTATAATTATGCCACAATCCCTTCAACTAATTTAGAAGGGTTCTGCTAGGAGCTCTTGTATTAGGCTGTGGGAGAGTCTGATAGTAAGAATAAAGCATTCCTGCAGTGCTCCTTAGGGGAATGGAAGCATTACACTTTACTAATCATTAAATGGATGTTCGTATACTGCAGCCAGAGCAGGTCTACCAGAAGAATATCCTCTATGAACCTGCTCTTCACTTCGCTAAAAGCTGAGAAATCAGAGCAGCTCACTTACTGCAATGGATTTAGGACTTTCTAAATGGAGGCCCCTCCAATAAGGGCACCTGTGCGGTTTAAACAATGCAGGTAACACAATTTTGGGACCTTTGTATCAGTTTGTATCTCCCATGACGGTATTCTGGAAACCTCTGATAGATTTTTTTGCAGCAGAATCACCTTGTGGCAGATTTAAAAATACTCAGTTACCAAGCAGGAGCCGGAAACAATTAGCACAGAACCTGTACCAGAACTTCGAGCTTCTATTGTCCTGTTTTCTGCTGCTCATCAGATATAAGACTTCAGAAAATAAAATAAGACCGCAGGAACCAAACTTCTGAACCAGAAGAGCAAAACCAGCACAGACCAGCATAAATGACCAGAAGCATCTGATGGTGAGGGAACTCATTTCCTAACTTTGTATCAGGGAGAGTGCACAGCTCGGCAGTGCACAGAAAACCAGAATAAAAACAGCAGCCAGTCCCCTGAACCTGGAGAACATTAACAACAAAGATCAGCACAGGCTCCATGGGCGGCTGAAAGTGTGAGAGAAATCATTTCCTACCTTTGCACAATGGAGCGTGCGCAGCCTGGCAGTGCACATTGAAAACAAGCCGGCAGAGGAAGCCACCCTCTGACACTGCGCTACTCTCCTGGTTCAGAGCATCCAATGCCCGGCAAGGTAGGAAGCTCTGCTGAGTTTAAACTGGAAAACAGGCTGAGACATCCACAGGCCATGGCTGCACCAGAAACTCTGGGATCCTAGGCCAATTAGGCAGATCAGTGGGGGATGCACCAAGAAACTCCTGGGTCTCCACCACAGGAGCCACTGTAGTAAAATAATAAACCTAAAATTGCATATAGTAGAATAATAATAAAAATAATAATAATAAGTCCTGCTGGGACAGAAGTAAAAGCCCATGTGTTCACTGTCTGAGGAGGCTTATATGGGTGAGGTGGATCTAATTAATGCTTGAATTATTTGAACCTGATACTCATTTATTTTCTTCTGTTCTAGCCGCGGTGAGGAGGATATTAGCCATTTGTGTGCTGCCTGAGGATGAAGGGAAAATCAATTTTGAAACATAATTTTTAAGATGTGCCATGGATTCTCTATACATTGCATTTGGAGCCTTCCGGCCTCTCCATTGAGCACCAGTAAACCTCTCCAGTGTGTGGCACCATTATTTCTTTATGACCGAGATCAGATTGTCTATCACTACTTTGTGCTAACTTCTGAGAGGGCAGATAAATGGGGAGTGGGAGGACATGTTCCGTTAAAAATCCTAAGTCAGCCGGTCATACAATAGAGCTCCACCCTTGCCCTATGTGTTACATTCTATCACAATGCTTTCTCTCCTGTGTGAGTTCCCTGATGTCTAACAAGACTTGATTTCTGACTAAAACATTTCCCACATTCTGGACATGAATATGGCTTCTCTCCTGTGTGACTTCTTACATGATCAAGAAGGCTTGATTTCTGCCTAAAGCATTTCCCACATTCTGAACATGAATATGGCATCTCTCCTGTGTGACTTCTTAGATGTTTCATAAGATATGATTTCTTGGTAAAATATTTCCCGCATTCTGGACATGGAAACGGCTTCTCCCCTGTGTGGATTCTTAGATGATCCATAAGATGTGATTTCCTTATAAAACATTTTCCACATTCTGAACATGAAAATGGCTTCTCTCCTGTGTGAGTTCTTAGATGTTTCAAAAGACTTGATTTATAACTAAAACAATTTCCACATTCTGAACATGAAAATGGCTTCTCCCCTGTGTGATTTCTTACATGATAAATAAGACTTGATTTATTATTAAAACATTTTCCACATTCTGAACATGAAAATGGCTTCTCTCCTGAGTGACTTTTCAGATGGTTTGTAAGATGTGATTTCCTGATAAAAGATTTCTCACATTCTGAACATGTAAACAGCTTCTCTCCTGAGTGATTTTTTAGATGTTCCACAAGATTTGATTTCCTGGTAAAACATTTCCCACATTCTGAACATGGAAACGGCTTCTCTCCTGAATGAGTTTTTAGATGTTCGACAAGATTTGATTTCCTGGTAAAACATTTTGCACATTCTGAACATGGAAATGGCTTTTCTCCTGTGTGGTGTCTTAGATGTTCCGTAAGACATGATTTCTGATTAAAACATTTCCCACATTCTGAACATGAAAATGGTTTCTCTCCAGAGTGAGTTCTTTGATGTTTCATAAGATCTGATTTCGAGCTAAAACATTTCCCACATTCTAAACACGAAAATGGCTTTTCCCCTGTGTGAATTTTCTCATGACTAACTAGATGTGATTTCACCCTAAAGCATTGCTTACATTCTGAACAAGAAAATGGCTTCTCCCCTGTGTGACTTCTGAGATGGATGTTGAGATTAATTTTATAACTAAAGCATTTCCCACATTCCAAACATGAAAATGGCTTCTCCCCTGTGTGAATTGTCTCATGACTAACCAGACTTGATTTCAGCCTAAAGCATTGCTTACATTCCGAACAAGAATATGGCTTCTCCCCTGTGTGAATTCTTAGATGTCTGTCGAGATTAATTTTATGCCTAAAGCATTTCCCACATTCTGAACATGAAAATGGCTTCACCCCTGTGTGAATTTTTTCATGTTTAACCAGACTTGATTTCAGGCTAAAGCATTGCTTACATTCTGAACAAGAAAATGGTTTCTCCCCTGTGTGACTTCTCTGATGCTTGTCGAAATGACTTTTATACCTAAAACATTTCCCACATTCTGAACATGTAAATGGTCTCTCCCCTTTCGGACTTCTTAGATGTTTCTTGACAAATGAGTTCTCACTAAAGCTCTTACCACATCCAGGCCCTGAATGTGTCTTCTCCCCTGTGTGACTTCTTTTATGTGTGATAAGATCTGATTTATTGCCGAAACATTTCCCACATTCAGAGAATGAAAATGGCTTTTCTCTTGTGTGACTTGTCTCATGTCTAACAAGACCTGATATCTTGCTAGAAGATTCCCCACATTCTGAACATGAGAATGGCCTTTCATCTCCGTGACATTTCTTGTGCATAGAAAGACAAGATTCTGCTTTAAACTGTTTCCCACTTTCAGAACATGGAAACACTTTGGCCGGTCTATGTCCAGTTCTAGGTTTGTCGATCTGCGACACATTATCTTCTCCTTTATGAGAGGAGTCTTCTTCTGGAAAAAGAAACAATTATATACCCAAACAAAAAAAATTATATTAATTGTAAAAAAAATAATACATATAATGATAAAGTTCTGAGGTTTTCCTCTTTCCACATAACATGTATCACATAGAGCAGCTCATCAATAACCCGGGGTCTCATATCTTATACAACCGTTGTACAGAGCATGTGTGAGATTTCTTCTGTCTTTTAGATACTTTGTGTTTCTGTAGAGAACTGTCAATAGTGTCTAGAAAGGAGGCTTGGCCGTGTGAAGTTACAACTTTATTACTGGTGTGTGCCACAAATCTGGTAAAATAAGCCAAGTGAGAGGTGGATTAAGAGGGAGGAATGTGTCTGCAAGATTCTCCGACTATACCCAGCATGCACCACTCCAGTACATCCCATATCTTCTGTGGCTTTCCTCTGGGTTTATGTGGTCTTTTCTACAATAACTCTGCCCCAGTGACTGAATACAGTGTATATATGTGATGACCAGATGGTGGGTGACTCTAGGGGACCCTCACACCTGGTCTATCCTCTATAATCATGAAGGTCTCCTCTTACCCGGTGATGTGAGAGGCCGGGGATCCTCCATCATGATGTCCTTGTACAGATCCTTGTGTCCTTCTATGTACTCCCACTCCTCCATGGAGAGATAGACAGCGACATCCTGACACCTTATAGGAACCTGACAACACAAGGATCCATCATCACCCAGACCCCTCCAGTGGTGTTACTATATAATTCCCAGCATTCCCAGTCACCTCTCCAGTCATCACCCAGACCCCTCCAGTGATGTTACTATATAATTCCCAGTCACCTCTCCAGTCATCATCCAGACCCCTCCAGTGGTGTTACTATATAATTCCCAGTCACCTCTCCAGTCATCACCCAGACCCCTCCAGTGGTGTTACTATATAATTCCCAGCATTCCCAGTCACCTCTCCAGTCAGCAGCTCAGTGATCCTGGTGGTCAGTTCTAGGATCTTCTGCTCCTGTATCAGTGAATAAGGTGGAGGCTCTGGGCTCTGGGTGATGCTTCGTTCTCCTGACACACGGGGGGCCACACACTCACCAGACGACTTCTTCACTACTGTGTAATCCTGTGTATGGGGAGACACTGATCACTACATAGATTCTAAGAACCCCTCACCTTTCCCATCATTCACCTGTTACTGATAGAGATAATAGTGATGTCATGTGAGACTCTTACCTCTTCAGTTATCAAGTAGATGATCTCCAGGGTGAGGTCTAATATTCTGGTGGCCCTGAGGTCTCTGTCTTTGTCCATTCCTGGTGATGTCAGTGGCCAGGGATCCTCCATCAAGACGTCCTGGTACAGATCCTTGTGTCCTTCAATGTACTCCCACTCCTCCATGGAGAGATAGACAGCGACATCCTGACACCTTATAGGAACCTGACAACACAAGGATCCATCATCACCCAGATCCCTCTAGTGTCATTACTATGTAATTCCCAGCATTCCCAGTCAAACCCCTCCAGCATCCACCCGACCCTCCAGTTGGTGTGTATTACTATAGAATCCCAGCATTCCCAGTCACCTCTCCAGTCATCACCCAGACCCCTCCAGTGGTGTTACTATAGAATTCCCAGTCACCTCTCCGGTCATCACCCAGATCCCTCCAGTGGTGATACTATGTAATTCCCAGTCACCTCTCCACTCATCACCCAGACCCCTCCAGTGGTGTTACTATATAACTCCCAGCATTCCCAGTCACCTCTCCAGTCAACACCCAGACCCCTCCAGTGGTGTTACTATATAACTCCCAGCATTCCCAGTCACCTCTCCAGTCATCACCCAGACCCCTTCAGTGGTGTTACTATATAATGCCCAGCATTCCCAGTCATCACCCAGACCCCTCCAGTGGTGTTGCTATATAGCATAGTTGCCAACTTTTGAAAATGAAAAAGCAGGAGATATTAGTGGGCGGCGCGCGTAGCCACGCCCATCGTGACGGTATGCCACGCCCCTTCAAAAAGCCACACCTACTCCACCTAACTGCATAACGGCTTTGGAAGAAAGCCAGGTAGATGCCCTTATAGCCAGGTAGTAGCCCCCATAACCAGGTAGTGCCCCTTACAGGCAGGTAGATGCCCCTTGTAGCCAATAATGCCCTCTTTAGCCAGGTAGAGCCAAATTTGTAGCCAGGTAGATGCCCCCCTTTGTTAGCCAGGTAGATGCCCCCCATTGTTTGCCAGGTAGTGCCCCATTGTTTGCCAGGTAGTGCCCCCATTGTGAGCCAGGTAGAGGCCCCCATTGTTTGCCAGGTAGTGCACCCTCTGTTGGCCAGGTAGATGCCCCCATTGCTTTCCAGGTAGTTGCCCCTCTGTTGCCATGTATTTTGACCCCTTGTTTGCCAGGTAGTGCCCCCTCTGTAGCCAGGTAGTGCCCCCATCGTTAGCCAGGTAGTGCCCCCATCGTTAGCCAGGTAGTGCCCCCATGCCCCCATTGTTAGCCAGGTAGTGCCTCCGTTGTTGCCAGGTAGACCCCCATTGTAGCCAGGTAGTGCCCTTTAGTAGCCAGGTAGTGCCCCCTTTAGTTGCCAGGTAGTGCCCCCATTGTAGCCAGGTAGTGCCCCCCATTGTAGCCAGGTAGTGCCCCCATTGTAGCCAGGTAGTGCCCCCCATTGTAGCCAGGTAGTGCCCCCATTGTAGCCAGGTAGTGCCCTCTTGTTAGCCAGGTAGTGCCCCCATTGTTGCCAGGTAGTGCCCCCCATTGTTAGCCAGGTAGTGCCCCCTCTGTTGCCAGGTATAGCCCCCATTGTAGCTAGGTAGACTCCCCATTGTAGCCAGGTAGACCCCCCATTGTAGCCAGACAGTGCCCCCCTAAAACTAATAAAAATAAAATAATAAAATCCACTTACCCGACCAGGCTCCTGCAGAGTGGCCCGCTCCTGGACATCTCCTCAGCAGTGTCACAGGGGAAGTGAGTGCAGCCGCGCGTCATTTCCCCTGTGACGCTGACGTGTGTACGGCGCACAGCGGCGCCGGACATACAGGGGAAGGAGGCAGGAGGGAGCGATCCCTCCTACCTCCTCCCTGCTCAGCGAGTTCCGGTGCGGGTGATGCGGGCGCCGCGCCCGCTTCACCCGCCTGTGGGAACTGACCGGCGGTGCCAGAGTAGCGCACCAGCATTACTCCCGCGCCGCGGTCATTTAAAGGACCCCCGCCGCCTGCTGGCGGCGGGAGGAATGCCAACTCCCCCGGGAGGGCGGGGGGGGGGGGGACCCCAAATAGCGGGACCCCCCCCGCCAAAAACGGGAGAGTTGGCATGTATGCTATATAGTTCCCAGTCACCTCTCCAGTCATCTCCCAGACCCCTCCAGTGGTGTTAATATATAATTCCCAGCATTCCCAGTCACCTCTCCAGTCAGCAGCTCATTGATCCTGGTGGTCAGCTCTAGGATGTTCTGTATCAGTGAATGACGTGGAGGCTCGGGGCTCTGGGTGCTGCTCCGTCCTCCTGACACACGGGGGGCCACACACTCACCAGACGACTTCTTCACTACTGTGTAATCCTGTGTATGGGGAGACACTGATCACTACATAGATTCTTTAAAACAAGTTTTATTGAAGCAAAAGAGTCGTTATAAAAATATGTCAAACAAGTAACAGGTAACAACAGCAGCATAACCCAGAAATGGGCAAATACAACAACAAATGCAAGTGTATGCATTGAAAACAGTTATTTGGCGAAAAAGTCAAAATGGTAAATACCAAAATGTAGAAATGTACAACAGAAGTCAAAAAGGCATAAAATGGCACCAAGGCATAGTCATTACAATGAGCCACGAACGTAGTATCTAGAATTTATCCAGTCTGACCAAAGAAGGGATTTTTTTTATTACAACTGGAAGGAGAATCTACCGACTTGATTTCACACGAACAGTTATAAAATTGACCCTTCTACTATGGAAGGGACTATAGACTTCTTCCAGTGTAGGGCTACAGAAGTCCTGGTGGAAACTAAAATGTGGAAGAAAATTGTTCTGAATGGGAGTGGGATGTTGTGCAAGCCGATGTCTAGAACTGCTAACTCTGGGGTAATGTCCCAATTTAATTTAGTAACTTCGAGAAAAAGGTCAAACACTGAGGCCCAAAAGGTTTAAATATATGAGAAACCCCACCAAGCATGAAGCATGTTTCCCTGTTGACCACACTGTTTCCAACACAAATAAGATGCCCCAGGGAACATATGAGCTACATGGGTTGCCCTAGATTTATTCTAAGAACCCCTCACCTTTCCCATCATGCACCTGTTACTGATAGAGATAAGAGCGATGTCAAGTGAGACTCTCACCTCTCCAGTTACCAAGTAGATGATCTCCAGGGTGAGGTCTAATATCCTGGTGGCCCTGAGGTCTCTGTCTTTCTTCATCCTTGGGGGGTCCCTGATGAAAAGGACCATTGTCTTTAGCTGTGAGAGCCCTGGACTTGAGAAACCTGAAGAGGATGAGGAGGATTGAGAACAAAATGACACTCTATATACACCTCTATTATGTACATATATATATATACTTACAATATAGTGGATGCAGAAAATGTAACAGAAAATGAACCTATTTAAGAGCAGAGTTCCTGTTCCAGGACAACGACTGCAATCTATATATATATATATATATGATATACTATATAATTATATATATATATATATATATATATATATATAATTAATTATAATATATATATAATTATATAAAATATATATATATATATTATATATTATAATAACATATATTATATATAATACACACACACACACACAAAAATATCTCATTTTAATGCTGAGTGATGGGCACAGTGGAGTGAGTTTGAAATGATTGAAAAATCTGGCTAACCCGCCCATCTCCTCATTTCTCATTGGATCTGATACTGACAAAGAATTATTCCACGTTTGGGACTGAATATTACTTTTATGGGGTCACCTGCAGCTCCAAGTTACACAAATATATTCCCCATTTGGAGCACAGTAGGCGTCCAGTTTTTTTTTTCATTATAATTTTTAGATTGAAGTCATATAGTAAAAGAAACATGCCAAGTCAGACAACACATTCGAGATCACATAATATCCATCTAAAACCGTACACGTTTGACATGGTTAGATAATATGTAGGTGCAATAAGAATGTTAGATTATCACACTCAATCTCATTAAAAGCATTGCACTATCAAAACAAGCGACTTCTCTTTTCTTGAGAGAAATTTTCTACAAAGTTCACTAGATATGTTTTCCCAGAATGGTGTTCCCGCAATGGGCCAACATTTCTTTTCCTATCTTCCAAGGGTGAGATGACTGAATTGAAATCTCCTCCTAAAATTTTACAGGTAGAAGAATCTTGAATGATTTTTGACTCCAGCTGTTGAAAAAAGGAGGAGCCTCCAGAATTTGGGCCATAGATATTGTATAAGGAGAAATCATCATCATCTATAACTGCCTTTACTACTACCCATCTCCCTGCGTTATCCCACTCATGGTGTAACACCTGTCCCCTAAAATTCCTATGAATTAAAGTAATGACTCCCGCCTTACCCCCCACCACTGGAGATCCATATACCGTGCCCGGCCATAAACATCGCATTCGGTGAAAATCCTCCTCTCGCAAATGAGTCTCCTGCAAGAAGACTACGTCCACCCCAGTGCGTTTTAGATGACGTACAACCATTCTTCTTTTCTCTGGAGAGTGTAGGCCCTTGACGTTCCATGATATAACTCTCATGTTGGAAATCTATTCTGAGAGCAAGCAAGTGACATCTGATGGATAAACAACAATAACAAAAACATAACCTGGGAATTCTCAGTTATAACTCTGACATAATAACAACATGGTCGCTTAGGCTCGTACAAAAAGAGCCATATGCACTCCAAAGGAATTGCACTACAACAATAGTCCCTTTGGAGCTTTTGCGAGGTGACCTCACTTTTTTCCACCATAGCGTAAGAATGCCACACAAGTATCTATAGATGAATTCAAGTAAAGAATGCAACAAGCTCCGTTGGAGAGCAAGAACTATAGCAAAAATTTGTGAACCGTAACCTAGAGTATAACCCCGATGTTGGTCAGCAATGAAGGGAGGAAAAGTCATATATCCAACGGAAGGTCTGTCGCCTCCGTTGTTCCTTTGGATGATCGTAGTTTGGGGATCTAGCGGGAGTGTTCCTATCGTCTTCCCTTCCTCTCGCCACTGGCAAGTCATCCATTGAAGATGTAAAGTTCCTAGGCGACACGGGAGAAGGTGACCGTGAGTGCGACGTGTAGGTGTCCTCGAGGAATGTCCTAGAGTCTGATGGGGAATAGAAGGTAGATGTGTTTCCATTTTTATGGAACACTCTTAGAATGGCTTGATGACATGTTCGGTTGGTCGAGGTCCCTCTCATGAGGCAGAGAAGTTTCCCCTTCTTCCAGTGGAATTGTATGATCCATAGTGTCTGAGGTTTTACCCCCCCCCCGGGGTGATATAGAGGAAGTGTCAGTGTTGCTGCCTTGTTGCTTCGCAGCAGGGTTCTTATTTCGGCCCATTTTATGTAAGAACTTTTCCATACAAAGTATGGTAGCCTAGTCTGTCTGAATGTGAGATTGTGGCCAGCCTGCTAAGCAGTGAGCTATTTTCAATCTGTCACCACTATTTCAAGGTATGAAACTGAAGGAGGGCAAAAGGGAGCTAGATGCTGTAGGCACTCTGAGATAGCTTGTCACTAGCTTGCACCAAACTGTCACACAGCTTTTATAGACCTCGCTATGGCAACGGGCGTAGCAACAGTTTGTTGTGAACAATACTGAGGGTGTAAATTGCTGTAGTAGGCAGATGTCTGTCCCTCTATATACAAGCAGCAGTCCGTTTATAATAGATATGGTGCTTGTGTAACAGCTCACTCCTCCTAGAATGTCTCTCCCTGACACCATTAGGTAAGCCAGGAGTCTGTGCAGACGCTTATAGAGCCCCACAGCTAGCATCAGCCACCACCGGGACAATCTCGCCTCACCTCTGATGCTGCGGTCCGTGTCTCGCTGCGGGGGTTCCCCTGGTGCGGACCAGCAGAAGCGTACTGCGATCTCCCCTTCTGCTGTAGCAGTCGCTCACTCAGACCACCGCTTATCTCTATACAGGAGGAACACGTGGTCTGGCGCTTGTTGCGGCAATGGCGGTGCTGAGTCTCGTGTCCCCGCCGGAGGTCCACGCTCCGCCTGCAGCTCCTGGATACTGCCGGGTTTCGGCTCCCGGTCGCTGGTGAGCATGGGAGGGTGGGGGGCGGGGTGGGGGAGGGTGCTGCTGCACACGCTGTCGGCGTTGTGTGGCGGGTGAAACTTGTCGGGTGCTTGCTTGCTCTCCCGGAGCTCTTCCTCGTGTCTCACACCATGGAGGCGCCGGAACCGGAAGTAGTAGTAGGCGTCCAGTTGTCCACTTTTTCTGCACATAATAACACAGCTCAGATATGGGGACCATGTGTTTCTTTTATGGAGGTTCTGATGAAGAACAAGACCAATCTGTACAATATCTGATCAGTGACACAAAATTATGGAATGTTGAAGAGTTTGAACCGTCCAATATTTGGATGTGGAAGTAAGAAGGCGAACATATTAGGTACCACCATGTGTTCTAAACCCACAGATCAGAAGAACATAGTGAGACCAGAAAGCTTTCACCCCACTTCCCCCAAACATTTCTACCAAAGGAGGATGTAGATTACCATAAGAATATGGTTAACATAGCAGAACAGTGTGTGGTTAGGGGAAATAGGAAGATAGATGAAGAGGTAGGAGAGGCCTCACCAGACATCATTAGGATACAAAACCTCAGGAACATAACTGTACATAACAACGTATGATCAGCTCCAACCTTGTTAGACAAAGTAACCAGAGGGTGGAACATTCTTGAAAGGGATGAGAAGCACGGGCATCTATTTAAGGAGGAGTACCCATATTTCAATTTTGGTTGAGGATTTAAAGGACATTTCAGAACCAATTGTCAAAATGTCAGATAATTGCTAAAATGTCCATGGGAAAGAAATATGTGTTGGACAAACAACGCGATTATGACGCGGCTTAATGAGCACAAGACCAATATCAGACGTATAAACAGAAAGTGATCGAAAAAGGAACAGAGATTGGAGAAAAACATTGTAGAACTTTGGAGAGAATATTGATGCCAAACATAATGTCAGTGATGGAAGAGGGGAAATTGTGGAGGAGGTTTATGGTGAGGATGGAACAAGACTTTTATATTAGAAACACTGGATCCTAAGGGTTTAATGAAGAACGCAACCGTAATGTTGTTCTACAGAGCGACTCCGATGGCTCCTTAAGAGGAGATGTTAGATTCTCATGTAATAGGTTGTATGGAGAGTGTTTTTATTGATATTAGTAGGTGGTTTAAGACCAAACAGGCCACACACATGCTTGAGAAAGTGGAGGTCCCCAGAAACACTGCAAGCAGTGCACATGTCTGACCGAACATAGGAGTCAAGAGATGGAGCCCTGGAATGGATTATGGACCAAAGACCCTAAACCCACAGGTTTTTTCACCTGCTATTTTTATTTGAAGATGCACCTTAACCTGCAGATGCATTGCACTTTGTATGATAAAGTGATGAGATCTACAATAAAACAGTGGACGTTAATAGAAGTCACCTGGTGCTAAACGGCAGCGGAGATTATTAGGTTTTTCTGCAGATCTCCCCATTACTAATTCATGCGTAGGACTTACTGAACCTCCAAATTCCCCTTTTAACTTTAAAACCCAAAACAACAGTTGAAACTCCCCACTCCTCTTCAGGCCCTAAATCCGGTCCCCAAACCCTTGTGCTGAAGCCCCGGGGAACCTACTGCAAAGCAAAAAACAATCGGATAACCCGACCGATATTTGTCCTGTGCCGGGGGGGATGCGCAATAAACAGAACCGAAAGCAAAAAGAGTGATTACAAGTCGTATCCGGGGGAAACAAGTTAAACAAAAATTTTCAATAAACTTATGTCATAATGCTGCTAAGTGGCTACTTAGTGGGACAGGCGGGGGACACTGCTACTTGTAACTGACACCGTTAACGTGTACAGT
Source organism: Phyllomedusa bahiana (assembly GCA_025379985.1). Lineage (NCBI taxonomy): Eukaryota > Metazoa > Chordata > Amphibia > Anura > Hylidae > Phyllomedusa > Phyllomedusa bahiana. The sequence continues at coordinate 29,890 of JAODAL010040767.1, forward strand.
AATATTTATTTTAGAGCACAAATAATCCTAGAGCGATGTTCAAGCCAAAGGGTTCATGTTAATAATATAAAACAACTACAATAACAGTAAACAACACACTTATGTAGAAGGAAAGGGGACCCCGCCCATGAGAGCTTACAATCTGCAATGAGAAGAGGGAGACAGAAAGTGAATAGCAGAAATGTTTGTGGAGTGGTGTACTGGCAGCAGAGTATTGTAAATTGTAGGTTATCATGAAGAGATGGGTGTTTCAGGTTGCTTTTGAAAATAGTAAAAGCGGAAGGCTGATGTGTTTTGGGTATGGGTTTAAGAGAAGGGGGGGCTCTTGGGGAGTAGACACAGAGCGAAGGGGGGATAAAGTCCTTGAGGCACAGAGGCGTGAAATATTTAGGCAGAGATGTATGGGGGGGTAGGTTATGGATGGGGGATTTCATGAGAGGAAATTAGGGGGGGGAATGAGATTAGGGTAGAGATATATGGGAGGAGGTTATGGGTGGAGATTACATGGGGAGGTATCAGGGGATTTGGGGAGAGATTTTGGGGGGGAAGGTTATGGATGGGAAATTTCATGAGGAGGGGATCAGGGGATTGGGGGAGATGTGGGGGGGAGGTTTTAAAAAGGATGGAAGATTACATGAGGGGGTATAGGGGTGTTAGGGTTAAGATGTATGGGGGGGTTATGGAAGGAGAATTTTCATGCGGGGGGTATCAGGAATTAAGGGAGTATGTACAGGGGGGAGAGGTTAGCATGGGATTACATGAGGGAGGGATTAGGGATTAGGGCAGAGGTTGGGGGGAGGAGGTTTTGGTGGAATTACATGAGGGGGGTATCAGGAGATTAGGGTGGAGATATATGGGAGGACAGGTTTAAAAATGGAGTTTTCAGAGGGGAGGAAAACAGGGTTTGGGTGGAAGTATGGGGGGCAGGTTATGGATGGGATTTCATGAGGGAGGTCTAGGAAGATTAGGGGAGAGTTTTGGGGGGCAGGTTATGGATGGGATTTACAGAAGGGAGGGGTTCGGAGATTGGGGTAGAGATGTATGGGGTTGCAGGTTATGGATGGAGATTACATGAAGGGAGCTATCAGGAGATTGGGGTAGAGATGTATGGGGGGGGGGGTTATGGATGGAGATTACATGAGAGGGAGGTATCATGAGATTAGGGTAAGTTTGGGAGGAGGGGATGGGTGGAGAACATGGGAAGGTATCAGATTAGGGTAGGATTATGGGGTTGCAGGTTAGGATGGAGAACAAAAAGGGGCTATCAGGGGATTGGGGAGAGATGTATGGGACGATTATGGATGGGGATTACATGAGGGTGGGAAAAGGATCTTAGGGCAGTTGTATGGGGGGCAGGTTTTGGGGGTTGGGGGATTACATGAGAGAGGTTTTTGGAATTAGGGTTAGAGATGTATGGGGGGGAGGGTTTGGAGGAAATTACATGATGGAGGTATCGGAGATTAGGGGCGAGTTGTATGGGGGGGGGAAAGGGTTTTGGGGGGAGATTACATGAGAGAGGTTCAGGAGTTTTTGGGTAGAGTGTATGGGGGGGAGGTTTTGGAGGAGATTTAATGAGGTAGGGATAGGGATTAGGGAGAGAGTAGGGGTTGCAGGTTTTGGATGGAGATTCAGAAGGGGGGCTATCGGAGATTGGGGTAGAGATTATGGGTAAGGATGGATGGAGAAACATGATGGAGGTATCAGGAATTTTGGGTAGAGATGTATGGGGGGGCAGGTTATGGATGGAGATTCCCTGAGGGGAGGTATCAGGAGATTAGGGGAGGAGTAGGAGGGGTTTGGGAAAATTTTCAGGAGGGGGGTATCAGGAGATTAGGGTTTGAGAAGTTTTGGAGGGGTTTTGGGGGTTTCAGGAGGGGAGGTATGAGGAATTAGGGTAGAGATGTATGGGGGGGAGGTTATGGATGGAGATTCATGAGGGGAAGGTATTCCCTGTTTTCCCCGATAGTAAGCCCCCCCAAATAGTAAGATTTTGGGGGGGTTTTGGGGGACATGCTAAGTAAAAACTTTCCCCCGAAAGTAAGATTAGTAAGTACTTTTTCTGCGTTTCGGGCCCCGCAATAACTAAGGGGCCGGGCGTGGGGGGGCGCACAGTGTCCCGGGCGCTGCGCTGGCCGGGCACTGTCCGCGTTCTTCCCTATATGCGACTCCTCCGGAGGCAATAAGTGAAGGGATACCATGCGGGGACAGGCGGAAGGCCTCGTGTCCGCGTGGCCTCCGGGCGGACCGCAGTGGCGGCTGTCCGGAGCAGCACAGGCGCGTGGGGGTATCACGGGGTGGCGGCCTGTGATGTAAAAGCGTGCAGAGAGAAGATAGGAGAGCGGAAACGCGGGAGACGGAGCAGCGGTTACCCAGGAAAGTGATTTTTGTTTTTTTATTTTGATTTATTGTACAGCCTGCCTTTACCTGTTTTACAGCCGGCCATACTGCCTACAGCCGGGTATCCTCCCTTTTCAGCTGCCCCTATACCTGCCTTATTACCGCCCATAACCTGCCTACAAACCCTGGGTTTTTTATCCCTGTACAGCGCCCTATACCTCCCCTTTAAGCTGCCTATACCTCCACAGGCCTTTATCCCTGCCCTTTACCTCCCTAAACCCGGCCCTATAACCCTTTGGGCCTACAGTGCCTTATTACCCCTTTCCCCATACCTGCCTAAGTGCCCTTTATGCCTAAGGGCCCCTTTTACTGCCTACACCCGGCCCCTATACCTGCTACAGCCGGCCCTTTTATTTACCCGCTTACAGCGGCCTTTCCCGCCAAAAACAGCTGCTTTTCTGCCTAAGCCGGCCCTATACCCTGCCTACAGGCTGTTAGGGGGGGGGCCCACAGTTGCCTTACCCCCCTACACCGGCCCTTACCTCCTACACGCCATCCCCCCAAAACGCTCCCCAAACCGTTTACAGCGGCCCTATTAACCGCCACCCCCCCTTTCCCTTACCTGGTTTTTTGGGGCCTTTTTAACCCCCCAAACATAAAAAAAAACCCCCCCCCAAAAAAAAAAAACCCAGCTGCCAACCTTGCCCTTTCACCCCCCCACCCCTCCTTTAAGTGCCTATAAACCTCCTTCACCCCCCCTAACCTCCCCCCTAAGACGCGGCCCTATACCTGCTAAAAGCGGCCATACCCCTCCCAAAGTCCCCGGCCCCTATACCCTCCCTACAGCTCCCTTTTACCTCCCTCACCCGGCCCTATACCTGCCTACAAGGGCCCTATACCCTCCCTACAGCGCCATACCTGCCTACGCTGCCTATACCTCCCTACGCGGGCCTACCCTCCCTACAGCTGCCTATACCTGCCTCACTCCCTATCCTCCCTAAGGCCTATACTGCTACAGCCGGCCTTTCCCCCCGCCTACAGCCGGCCCCTTTACCCTGCTACAGCGGCCATTCCCCTGCCTACACCCTGCCCTATACCTGCGGTAGGGGGCCATATACTCCCAATATAAGACTACCCGAAAGTAAATAGGGGGATTTTGGGGGTAAAAAAAAGTAAGACGTGTCTTATTTCGGGGAAAACAGGGGGTGGGGAGATTGGGGGGTGGGGTGTAGGGGGGGGAGGTTATGGTCTAGTTACATGGGGGGGAGGTATCAGTTAGGGTAGGAGGTTTGGGGGAAGGGTTTATGGATGGAGATTACATGGGGGGGAGGTATCAGGAGATTGGGGAAAGATTTTGGGGGGAGTTTAGGGATGGAGTTTCATGAGGGAGGTATCAGGAGATTGGGTAGGATGTATGGGGGGAGGTTATGGATGGAGAAATAAGGGAGGTTCGGGATTGGGTAGGTGTATGTGGGAGGTGTGAGGAAGAATTCCTTTTACTTCCCCCCCTTTCCCGATCTGTCAAAACACAGATGGCTCCCCCCAGGAAAAGTCAATTTACACAGAAATCAAGCCCCTTGTAAATGCCTCGTAGGAGCCGCCACAGAAAGGGGGGCAACCCATGAAAGGTCCTCATGAAACCCAATTAGCTCAAAACCCCAAGCTTAAAAGACGTAAATTAACCCACCCCAGTCGGGTCTTTTCCGATATTTCATATCGATTTTAGGCGACCAGTTTTAAATTTGTGCTGGCGATTTCATATCTCAAAATAGGGGAACCCCCCCACACAACAGCCCCCACTCTCGGTTTCGGGGGGTGCCTGGGGACTGAGAATCCAAAACCCGGGACCGGGAGTCCAAAGATAGGGATCAAATACAATAACGGGCCAAAAAGACAAAGTAAAACCTCAAGTTTATAGGAATATTGGAAATGAATTACTGCAAAGGAAAAAAATATGAAAAACCTGGGACTCTTAGTTTACAGTTTTTGATAAAAGTTGTATTAAGTCACCTCCCAAAACGTCGGGGGTTCCCAGGCAGGTGAGTCCCACACAAAAACAGTTCCTTGCTAGGAGTCCATTAGACTGCCCATTCCCCCGGGGTGATAGGAAAAATGCTATTGAATTATCCCGCCGGGTTTAAAAGAGGCGGCCTGAGGCAGCAAACCAATGAGATTGCCATTTCTCAAATAGACTACAAACGTAAAATTTGGTGTGCCATCTAAAAAAAATTTGAAAAAATAAGCATAGGTGCACATGAAAAGGCCATAGCATAAAATCTAATACAAATAACAGTGGCACATAAAGTAAGAAAAAACCTAAGGTATATGGAATATTGGAAATGCTTTTCTGTAAGGAAAATATGAAAAAAACCCGGGGGCTCTTAGTTTACAGTTTTTTAAAAGATTGTATAAGCAACCCCAAACGTAAAAGGGGTTTCCCGACGGTGGGGGCCCCACACTAAAACAGTTACCTTGTGGAGTCTATTCAGTTGCCACTTCCCCAAAGGGTGATAGAAACCTGCTATTGATTATCCCGCACAGGTTTAAAAAAGGCGGTGAGTGCGCAAGCCCAAAGAGATTGCCATTTCCAAATAGACTTACCTATGTTACGTTTTTTCCCAAAGTTCCATCATCCTGGGGAAGTGGCAGTTGAATGGACTCCTACAAGGTAACATGTTTTGTGTAGGGACTCCCCTGCTTGGGAACCCCTTGACGTTTTGGGAGGTGAGGGTTAAACAATCTTTGATCAAAAAAAGTAAAAAAAAAAGAGTCCCAGGTTTTTATTTTTCCTTAGCAGTAAGCTTTCCAAATTCCATATACCTTGAGGGTTTTTTAGGGCTTTAGTGTGCACTGTTTTTGTATTGTGTTCTATTGCCTTTTCAGTGTGCACCCATGCTTACGTTTTAAAAGTATTTTTAGTGTGCAAAGCCTAATTACGTTTCTAAGATGGTGTCTAGTCCCCCGGTGGGTAGGTCCAGCCCGGTTTGGTGTTACGGCTCGGTTTTGTGCCAATGGGCCTGCCGAGTTATTTCCATTTTTGTGTTTGTATAGAAAATGCAAAGCCTGGGGGGAGGAGTTCATAGCCCGTCCCGGGGTGTGTAGGGGGGTGCCAGTGGGCTGTCCCCTCACGATATAAGCAGGAGCCAGGGTTGGCTCTAGATTATCCATGGAGGGGGGGGTCCAAGAACGTTCCGGGAACATCCCACGCCAAACCCCCGGAACTACGCCCTGTGTAGGGCCCCGAAAGGGAACTTGGGCCATTTTAACTGCCTTTTGTCTGAACCCCTAATTGTATTACACCTCTGATTTTACTGTATTATTTTATTCTGTAATATTACCGTCTATATGCCCCCCAAGGCTAATTTAATCTATAAAAATTTAATTGAGTTAGTCTGTCTTGATCCGGGCCCCACACGCCTAGTACCTTTGGTCTATAGTATATAGCTACCCCAGGGGGTTTCCCGGGGCCCCGTTATAAATCGGTAACGGAAACCGGTTTATAAACTAAACGAGAGAATGGGGCGCTTGTTTGTCTCCCTGTGCCCGTGTGGAAGGGGTTTAAAAGTGGAACAGTATTGGCTGACCTTGTGCACCACTAGGGGGGCCGACAACGCGGATACACCCCAAGTAGGCCCTCGTCAACAGTGGGCCGGGGACTAGGTGTTTTTTCACAGGAGGTTATGGTGGAGTTAAAAAGGGAGGTATAGGAAAAAAGGGTGGGTATTGGGAGGTTATGGATGGAGATTACATGAGGGAGGTATCAGGAGATAATGGTAGATATGTATGGGGGGAAGGGTTTTGAATGGAGATTACATGAGGGGTATAGGGATTAGGGGAGAGTGTATGGCGGGGGGGTTATGGGGGCGATTACATGAGGGGGTATCTGGGTTAGGACGGTTTTATGGGAGGGGGGGTTTTGGAGGAGATTCATGGGGGGTATAGGAGTTAGGGAAAAGGGTTATGGGGGGAAGTTATGGTGGAGATTCTGAGGGAGGTATCAGAAGATTAGGGGAGAGGTATGGGGGGGACAGGTTGTGGATGGAGATTACATGAGGGAGGTAAAAGGAGATTAGGGTAGAGATGTATGGGGGGGGGGTTATGGATGTAGATTACATGAGGGAGGTTTTTTGGAGATTAGGGTAGAGATGTATGAAGGGAGGGGTATGGGGTGGAGTTTCATGAGGGAGGTATCAGGAGATTAGGGTTAGGATTATGGGTGAGATTAAAGAGGGAGGTATCAGGAGATTAGGGTAGAGTGTATGGGGGGGCAGGGGTTTTGGTGAGATTAACATGAGGGAGGTATCAGGAGATTAGGGCCGAGTGTAGGTGGGCAAAAGGGTTA